>CAUYRH010077378.1:0-31118 GCA_963574655.1 Perodicticus potto
CTCACAGTGCGGGCACTCCAAGTGGAGTCTGACTGCACTCACAGTGCGGGCACTTCAAGTGGAGTCTGACTGCACTCACAGTGTGGGCACTCCAAGTGGAGTCTGACTGCATTCACAGTGCGGGCACTTCTTTGGGGGGGACACAAGAAATGGGCAGAGGGCCAGCTCCTCGAGCCCAAGTCCCCATGAATTCTGAAGGTGTAGTACCACTTCACCATGTCCCCTTGGAAATCAATCATCTACATTTCACACAGAACCTCAGTTTCCATCCCCTGCCTCCCATCCGTAAATGAGCCTGGATTTGCACGCACTGCTGCTATGCCCAGAAAGCCCGGCAACTAGCATGTAACAAAATAAAGAATGTTCTGCTCCCAGTGAGTAAAATAGGAAGAGTGATGAACAAGTCTTCTTGAGAGGATTTGCTTACTTAAATCCAATACACCTGAGAAGTCCCCTCCTATTAGGCTCCAGCAAGCCTTGGGATAGAGCTAGGAAATGGGTGATTGCAAACCTCCTGTTAAAGAAATGGAGGAAAGTGGGGGTTTTAGAGAGGAGCATTTGAACCTCCTCTAGCTGAGTGTGCAACCTCTCTGCCTGGCCAGCCCCCGACAGCAGTGTGTCCTCAGCATGTCCTTTTCAGCATTGCTGGAATCAATTATGAGGGGACCTACTCCAAGTGATTAAAATGAATTAAACATCAAACTTGAAATATTTCCCCAAAACCAACAAATCTCATTGCAACTAGAAAGAGTCTATTTGAAAATAGAGAGAATTGGCTCTCATGAGCTAGAGGAGGTTCAGGAATTGGCGTGGAGGACAGGGTGCCTGGAGGTCTGCTCACACTGACACAGCCCCAATGCACCTGTTAGACATGGTACTGACTAGATCTGCTCCAAGTTGGAATCAGGGTGAAGTGAGTAACACATCCACTCTGGATGCAAAATTTAAGGGAACACACACACAAATCAAAATTATCATGAACAGGCAGCACCTGTGGCTCTGTGAGTAGGGCGTCGGCCCCATATACGAGGGTGGCGGGTTCAAACTCGGCCCTGGCCAAACTGCAACAAAAAAATAGCCGGGCGTTATGGTGGGCGCCTGTAGTCCCAGCTACTCGGGAGGCTGAGGCAAGAGAATCACCTAAGCCCGGGAGTTGGAGGTTGCTGTGAGTGTGTGACGCCACGGCACTCTACCGAGGGTGATAAAGTGAGACTCTGTCTCCACAAAAAAAAATTATCATGAACACAAGAAAATCTGATTTAATGCAAAATAATCTATAGTGAGCCATGTATCAGGATTTGAAATAAAGATAGGATCTGATCCTGCATTTGTGCAGTTCACTTTAATCATCCCACCCTTGCCCCAGCTTTTCATTCTGTGTCTAGCAAAAAAGAAAATAAGGATGCCTTTGATCTAGGAATCCCCCTGCCCCAGGTTTGAACCCAACAGAAATGCATAAATAGCATGTTCACCAACAGACATGTACAGGAGCTTCATAGCAGCACCATTCACAATAGTTGGAAAGTAAAAACCACTGAGGTGTCCATCACTGGTATAGAGGTTTAGTCAATTGTGGACTGTTGTTACAATCACTGTTCAGCAAGAAGGGTAAACTAGCTACTACCTTGTGCAAGACACAGTGGATCTCACAAACCCACTGATGAGGGAAAGAGACACAAAAGAGAACATTCCGTGTGATTCCTTTTATCTAAAATACAAAATCTGGCAAAATGTGACTCTGATATAAAAAGACAGAGATCATACTGGGAGATTGGTGTTTGGGAGGGGCCTTGAGCATCTGCACAGCTGGTTATGGTCTGTATCTTGATCTAGGTGCTGGTTACGTGGATGTTTTCACTTTGTGAAAAACCGTTGGTTTGAGTTCTTTTACTTCAGGGAGATTATTTTTAAAAGATACCCCCCCCCAAAAAAAGGCAGAACTAACAACAGCTGACTCAGTTTGCATTATGCATTATTTCTCATGGCAACCTTCTCTGATGTTGGCCTGAAAGGAGGACATTAACACTTCCTAAGAAAACAAGTTCCAGGGAAAGACCTTTTCCTCTGTCAAAGTCTTATCAAGAACAAAGATCTGACCCTGAGTCTCTAATCCTTTGTGGATGTGTATCAGTAAAAATGGAATGTTCTTTCCTGAGGTCCACAATCCCTGGTTCTATCGGGATTTTCCTGGAAATCAGGCTTGTGCAGAAGACCCAGAATTTATAATCCTTGGGTCATTTCCATAGTGACAGCCAATGAGAAACCTTGTCCCTGCTATTTCCACAGCCTTCTGCCATGCTTAGCCTAACCCAGAATCCAGACCTACTGAACATGGTTGTATTGGTTTTCTATTGCTACCATAACAAATGATCACAAACTTAGTGGCTATAAACGCCCTCCCACATTTATTATTGTATTTATTTAAATTATAGTTCCAGAGCTCAGAAGTCCAGTATGGATCTCACCAAACTAAAACTAAGGTGTTAGCAAGCTGTATTCCTTTCTAGAGGCACAGGGGAGTGGGGAAGAATTGGTTTTGATCCTTCAGATTGTTGGCAGAATTCAGTGCCATGCCATTGAGGGACTGAGCTCTTTGCTTCTTGCTGGCTGTCAGCAGAACTGGCTCTCGACTCCTAGAAGGCGCTCTCCTTTCCTTGAATGTAGCCTCCTGTATCTCAGAACCAGCCATGGGGCATCCAATCCTTCTCCAGCTTCCATCTCTCAGACTACACACTCCAGAAAAGTTCTCCACTTTTAAGGACTCATGTGCCCTCCTTCACATACCTGATAATCTGGGACAATCTCCTACCTCAAGATCTGTAACCTCCATCACACCTGTAAAGTCCCTAAGAAAGAAAAACAATTTTTCTCTACTGCACTCATACAACAGTTTTGACACCACGCATGAGGGAGTTTTCCCCACACCAACCCATTTTCCCATTCTCAGCATTCACAACTGAGTGTCCCCATGACTGCTAAGCATTAGCATAGACCCTGAAAGTGAAGGGCTCAGTCCCAGCCCCTACTTCAGACAACAATCAGACTCCAGGCTTCCTCTCTTCTGGCCAACTGGCTACACATTGGGGCTTTCCAAGACCTCTTCCTTGTATTCCATAATTTGCTAAAACAGCTCACAAAGCTCAGAGAAATATTTACTTACATTTACCAGTTTATTGTAAAAGGTACAACTGAGGAACAGCCAAAAGAAAGAGATGCATGGAAAGGTATGCTGAGTGGAATGTACTTATACTGTCATATGGAATCTTCTCAAATTCATCCTAACATCTTGGTATCTTAAGCGCCCTAGAAACTCTCCAAACTCGTAACTTACACTTTTTATCAAGGTTCCATTAGGTAAGCAAATCACTAGCCATTGGTGATAGAGCACAAAATCTAGCTCTTCTCCTCTGCTCAGAGGTAAGGGGGCTGGGGATCACACGGTAGCTCCCCTGGCAACCAACCTCCACTCATCCCAAATTATCTCATTCAGATAAACTCAAGTATGGTTAAATAGGGCTTATAATAAATAGCAAAAGACGTCCCTCTTACCCATATTGCTCAGGAAATTCCAGGGCTTTCAGAAATTGTCCTGCCAGAAACTAGGGCTAGAGACAAACTATATATTTCTTCTAATGTCACAGTCCCTTTTTTGCCATGTAAGGTAACATTTTCATGGGTTTCAGAGATTAGGGCATGGATATTTTGGAAAGCCATTCTTACATCTGCCAAAAACTGTTAGGATGTCTCTCTTTTCTCTTAATTTTTGTACTGTCTCAGCCTTTGGGCACTTAAAATTCTCCAGGTTCCTCTACTCTGATGAAGAAAAATAAATAAGACATGTATAAGACATCTTTAAGGAATACAAGTAGTCTCTACATCCGCCCACTCATTCAACAAGTATTTGACCACCTACTGTGTGTTAAGCTCAGTTCTGGGCACCATGGACATAGTGAGGGACAAACCAGAAAAATACCTGCCTTTGTGTAATTTCTATTTTAGTGGGACTAGATTATATTCAAATAAATAATGAAAAGAAATGGCTTTAGAACTGGCTTTTAAAATGACTCCTGATGATTCATTCAACCAGAACCTCCTGGTTGAGGTCTGAGATAACCATAGTCTTGGCCACCCTTTCTTGCAGCCTTGTGAGAGACTCAGCTGGAGACTCAAGCTAAGCCACAATAACTATAAGGTAATAATGTTGTTTTAAAGCAAGTAAGTGTTGGGGGTTTTCTTATGCAGCAATTGCTAACTAATACACCCCCCATGACAGATGGTTCTAAGTCTTAATAGAAAAAAATAAAGCAAGAAAGGAGAATATGGAAATCTAGAGAAGAGTTGGGCTACATTTTGGAAAAGATTCCCATTTGGGGAGATTCCATATGATATCACAACAAATATAGGACTCAAGAAAGCCTAGGCATCTCTTGTTTCTGAGTAAGGTGGAGCTTTCTGTCATTGACCCACATAATTAGCAGGCTTAGAGCTATTGTACACAATGAGTTTCAAAGACACAACCTAAATTCTTCCACTGTACTTTATTACCTCTCCTGCACGGCACTCCTCAGGTTCTGTTATCACAGCTGCTACTAGAAACTCCCTGAGATTTATTAACAGAGGGGTTTCTTGCTGTGGTATTATATAACAAACTGTTGGTATCTGCCTTAATCTCTATAGACTGACAATTCCATATGGATTTAGTTTGCGGAGGTGGGGGTTCACACAAGGAAATTCTTCTCTTCCAAATGCAGATGGTGGGGTCTAGAGATGCTTCAAGTGCAAGCACATTTAATAAATGATAGTGCTATGAAAATAAACATACCAGTGGAAAAAGAAGCAGATCTTGCTCATGACACCCCGTGCTGTTTTAATAAGCGAATTCATCTCTACAGCAAAGTATGTTTTGATTTTCCAGAATCTGATCATCCAATCATGATAAAGCCCTCTGATTATTTTTTTTTCCTTACAAGTTACAATTTAAGATTCTATACTGCAACAGTGGGCCTGAGAATATTGGTTGATGTAATTCTTGGTCTTGGTTGTGGCGAAAACTTAAGTGAGTGTAACAATTTATATGATCAAATAAAAGCTTCTGAATAATAATGATAATAAAAACATCTTTCCTCCATCTCCCAACTCTCTCCAGTCATTTAGAGCCTCCTCCAAAGTGCAAAGCCAGTATCTGTACTGAAAGGGCCTAAATGGTGACACATAAATTTTCATTCTTCTTTACAAAGGAAGTTTCAGAAACTGGCAAAGTATTAATTGAACTCTCTGTACTTCTGAATCCTACTTTTAAAGCAGAAAATAACACAGGGGTAGTGGGGGTTGGGAGTGGGTGGGGCGTTTACTGTAAGGCTGTTTTCACTGCTACAGGTACTGTGACTGGGGTGGATGAGATGCTGCCAGGTGTGCCCCTCAATGCTCTCCACTCCATGCCTTCCCTGTCTCTGTTAGCGCCTCCAGGAAGACTCAGCAGGGCTACCACGTACAGTTGTGCTGGTTGTGCACTCCACAAGGTCCCTGGCGTAGGAAATAAACTAGGCTCATATTTAGCTCTTATTGCATTCTTTAAGGCACACACTCTGCCAAGAAGGAGTACCCTTACCCTTCACCCTAAAGGCTTCCTGTGGGCCTGCAATGGCCCTGAGACAAGGAGTTTGGTGAAGACTAGACCACTGGGTCCTTCCTGCTCATTTCCCTAGCACCTGGTACAATCCTTGGCATATAATGGGCACTTAATAAGTACATGCTCAGGAATTACTGAATAGTTAATGAATTACTTAGAAGAGATAATGAGGAGGAAAAAAATGAGTAAATCAGATAAAGCTTAGATTGCAGAGAGTATGTCACTCCACATCCTGTTACTCTTTGCTCATTTATTTATTTATTTTGTTTCCTATTGACTCATTTATTTTAATGACACCACTTTAAGAGTAATGAAGAGTGGACAGTGATGACAAAAGCAAAGAGAAGGGGGATAGAAAAGTTGTGAGTTTCCATTCCTTGCTTTCCAAACACAATGGCAGGAATCACTCTGGTACTTTTTGCAGAAACTGCCTTAAGCCTGGCTGGCAGAGGTGCGCTAAAGCAGAGAGGAAGTGTAGGCCTCTTAGCTCTAGGACTTGGGCACACGTGCTAAATAAGACTATAGACTGCTGTAACTTAGAGCAGTGATCCGTGGAGGGCCAGAGAGCAAATACTTAGTCTAGGCTGTGCGGGCCACAAGCGGTGTCCTTCATAGCTAAACTCGGCTGCCAAGGCAGGGAAGCAACCACAGGCGACGTGGCCATGAGAAGGAGCAGCTGGTTTCAATAACCCTGCACTTATGGAATCATTTGAATTTCATGTAATTTGTATGTGTCCTAAAATAATATCCCCTTAAGAAATTTGCTTTTAACAATTAAAAAATGCGAAAGCAGTTCTTAGCTTGCAGCCATACAAACACAGCCTGTGGGCTACCCTGGCCTGAGGGCTACAGTTTGCCAACCCCTAGGTTAAATAGTACTCACCTGGCACCTAGCACCGTGCCCCGTGCGTACTCATTTACAGCTCACACCAGCCCGTGAGCAGAGGTATTAGTATTCCTGTTTTGCAGATGAGGACAGAAACAGAGAAATTAGATAACAGCTCCAGTCCACATGCCTGGATAGTAAAAAGAAGAACCGGGATACAAATCCAGTCATTCTGGTAACCACCAAGCAACCCTAGCCCAGCATAAAAAGTGCTTTTCTTCTCTTAAAGCCTTCAGATGTTAAGGATACCCTGGTCATTTGCTCATTCAGTTTTTTCATCTATCCATTTATAAAACCTTTCCTTGGGTGTAGAGTATGACTCTGTGATAGTCCAGTGGGCAAGGTAGATGTGTGAACAAGGAATTGTGAGATCATCCTTCCATACCTTCTATCTGGATTTAAAACCCTTTTTAGAGGAGGAAGAGTGGGAATCACTCCCCAAATTGTCAAGGTAGTATAGACATTTCAGGGGACCGCCATGCGCAAAGGCACAGAAGTATCACAGAACCTACTTGCAGCCAACCCTCTGTCTTTGCTGTATTAGCAGCCTTTGCTGAAGGGACAAACCTCTAGCGCCAGCGCCCTGGTTATAATGTGGCTGCATCAACTCAGGCTGTAGGTGGGCTGAGTCTGTTCCACTTGGACCTCATTCTCATCATAGAAGGAAGGGGTAGACACCACTTGGGACAGATTCGCTTCGCGGCAAGGTGGTGTGCCAGCGGTGAGCAGAAACGTATGCATTCTCAAAGTGACTTCACCTGCTGTAGGGAGTGGAGCATGTAGGGGCTGGATGGCAGCTCCCTGCCAGGGTCTGAATGTCTGGGTTCTCCCAAAATTCATACATTCAAACCTAATCACCAAAACAAAGGCATTAGGAGGTAGGGATTTGGTATGTGATTAGATCATGAGGATGGGGTCCCCATGAATGGGATTAGTGGCTTTATAAATGAGGCCCCAGGATCTGCTTTGTCCCTTCTTCCAGGTGAAGGAACCCTCTAAGAACCAGACAGTGGGGCCTCACCAGACATCGAATCTGCAAGTGTCTTGACTTGGACGTCTCAGTTTCAGAACTGAGAGAAATAAATTTCCATTGTTGATAAGCCACCCAGTTTTGGGTAGTTTGTCACAGCACCCTCAGGAAATGAAGATACTCCCCCAAAAGATGTGCCCACATCCTAATGCCCATTATTTGTGACTATTGCCTTACATGGCAAAAGATGTGATGTAGTTAAAAGATCTTGAGAAATTCATCCCCGATTACTCAGGTTAGCCCTAAATGCAATCACACATGTCCTTATAAGAGCGGGGCAAAGGGAGTTTAAAGACAGACACACAAAGGAGAAAGTAAGAGGAAGATGGAACAGAGAAAAGTATGGGCACAAGTCAAGGAATGCCAATTGCAACCAGAATTCAAAGAGGCAAGGCATACATTGTCCCCTAGAGTCTCCAGAGGAACCACAGCCCTGAACATTCTCTTGGTTTCAGACTTGTCTTAATGGAATGGTGCTATCTATCTACTAGGCGGTATACAACCCCTGTCTGCACACTGCCTTCCAGGTTACAGTAACCTAGACAAGCATCTCTAGCTGCAGAAAGAGCAGACACCATGTGTCATACCCCCGCAGCTGCTTGTCTTCCAGGCCTCCCTGGCTCACCATCCTCCTAATTTGTTCTAAATTGCTGTTTCTTCACACCACGCTAGAGATTACCAACCTGGTCAATCTCCCCTAGAGGCTGAGTGGCTCCAAACAAACAAACAAAAAAAGACAGAGATAGAGACCCAAAGGCTCCTCCATTCCACCTTTCCTGTGCTCCGAGCACACTTTTTTTTTTTTTTTTACAGTTTTTGATCGGGGCTGGGTTTGAACCCACCACCTCCGGTTTATGGGGCCAGCGCCCTACTCCTTTGAGCCTCAGGCGCCAGCCCCGAGCACACTGTCTGGGATGCTCTTTGGGACTCCTCTGTGGTAGAAGTGCACTGTGTCAGCATCTCATAGCTTTTCACTAGGAAAGTAGAGCAGGTTTGTTCTGCCTTTCCATTGCCAAAACACGCAGCGGAAGCCTTCCAATGTATGAGGCTTCAGTGCATTCAAAGTCTCAGTCAGATTTTTCCCAACTGGTAAATTCTCACTATCCAAATCTCAGAGAGACGCCCTGATCCCCAAACTTCAGTGTGGATGCTGAAATTTGCTGAGTGTTGAAATTACATCAAACAACTGAAGTTATTTCCACCAGAAAAATTTGATTATTTCACTTTGATTTACGTGGCATTCCCCCCACTCCACTCCCATAAAAGCTGACTTTGAAATCCCTGTGGGCACTGGACAACTAGAGGCAGGCTGCGATTTCAATGGGAAAGAAAACTTTCATTATACTTGATACTGCATTCTGTTCTCCTTGATTTAAATGGTATAATTGGATTGGTGAGGTATTTATTAGGAACTCTGTGTCTTTTTTTTTCCCCCAACGGCTTGAAGGGTGTCTCTTAATTTGCTTCTCCTCTTTGGACTTCTGAGAAGTGGCTGTGAGGTATTATTCCCTACAAAACTCATTTCTTTCAAACATTTATTTAAGGGTATCATTTTCTTAATAAGTCTGAGGATAATTCAGAATAATTTCCACCACCACTGCAATTTTTAACTTCAATGAAATGTATGTCACCTCCCAGCCAAGTCCCTTCCCAAAAGCCCATCAGAAAAGGTCAATTGTTCAGGTAGTAATTACAGTGGAAAGATCTGTGGCCCATGGGATCTCAATAACTCCAACTCTACCATTGATTAGCCTAGGACAAGCCTGCCTGCCTCAGTTTACCCAAAGCTAAAATAAGGTTTAATGAGTGTCCTGAAAACTTTAAAACCTCTGTTTCACCTCACTCTTAACCTTAAAAAAAATGAAAAACTCATCAGCTCAGTCAGTGGTTGCCTGTGGAAAGGGGAGGGGATTACCTGTGAAGACATCTCAGGGAAGTCTCTGGGGTGATGGAAATGTTTTTCATCTTCTTTGAGGTGGTGGTTACATGGGATAATCCATTCAACAAAATTCATCAAACTATGCCCCTCAACTACACACATCTTAGTAGATACAATTCTACCTCAGTGTTGATTAAAAAGCTATCTGTTTTTATCAAAGGAATTGGGTCAAAATATGTGAAAACCAATAAACTAATGTTTTCAAGTAGTGGTATGCAGGAGTGCTTGAGTGTTTGGATTCAAGGAATAAAGTTGCTGAAAAGGGCATCTTTGTCTAGTGGCTGGACATGTGCTCAGAGAGCTCTTATTCCCCAATTTGAATGGAGAACTTCCAATGTCTTAAGTCCAGCCTTCATTTCTTCTTGCTCAATAGCCAGCCTAGTTTATATTCTACTCATTCACTCATTGATTTTTTTATTGAGTATATGATGTTTCAGAAACTACGCTAAGCAACTAAAATTCCTCATTAAATTCTTTGATATACCGACATAACCACAAAGCTACTGTCATTTACAGGAGTTAGAAATTTTATTAAAAAGAGCCCACATTTTCCAAGGGCTTTAAAAAATTGATAATTAAAAAAAAGTTTTATTGCAAAATCAAAGTAAATCAAATATGTTAGGACTGAGAACCTAGGCCACTGTCTTGTGCCGTTTTAAGTCCCTTCTCTTTTCTTTGAGACATATTTCTGTTCTGGACCCAAATCAGGGGCCATCCTGCCCTCTTCTCCTCATTCCATGGGTTTTATAGTGGCTAGATTTTAACTTCTCTCACCAGAGTGTGAACACCTCTTCATCTCTGTCTACAGAGGAAACTGCTTTGTTCTCTCTTCTTGAACAAGGAAAATCATATGACTGACTCTGCTTCCCTTTTTACTTTGGTCACCAGGAAGCTCAGAAGCAAACATGCTGCCTAATCAGAAGAACTGTGTGGAACCGTTGGCCATGCACTTACGCCTTACAGGTATTCCCTAGTCTTGACCTCCTTCTTAAATGTACAACTGCATAATTACCTTATTTTTATTTTTTGGCTACTTTTAAGCAATTGTTTTGATTCCACATTGCAGAAACCACTTATGGAATTAGGCCAAGTATTAATAAATTAAATGAAATAGTTAAGTCTATCATTTCTCTAACATATTAGCTGGTATAGTGCAGGGGCTCAATAAATATCTCCCAGAATTTCTGCATTCATCACTGTTTTCATGAAAAGATAAGCTCTTCTACTTACGTTCTTTTCAATACTACTTATCAGAGGGGGTTTCTAAGAATTAGATATTCATGTTACTTCTCCCCTTCTATTTGGGACATCTTGACTTGGCTATCTCACTGTAGCCTGAATTTAAATATACTTAAGACAAGACATTTGAAACTTTTTCACAAAGATCAAACCAATGTGCCTCCCATAAGTTATCCCATACCCTTCCCCTCTTGTCCCTTATAGCTGACAACCCCAGAAAATGATGATATAACAAAAGGAGGTTGGGCTTTGGAGTTAGACAATAAGGGACTGAATTCCAGTTATGATTCTTACAGTGAGTGGACAAGTTACTTGAATGAGTGAGTAATTTCTTCCAGCCTTTGCTTTCTTACCCAAGAGAAGATAACAAGTTCCTTACCTCATAAAGACTAAATGAGAATCCCATGTAACTCACAGAACATGATGTCTGGCACAGAACAAATTACTCAGGAATTCTTACTTGAGTGGAAGAATGGATGAATGAGTGAATGAATGGATGGATGAGTGGATATGTGGATGGTGAATGGAAAAATGATGGGTGGATGAATGGATGGGTGGATAATGGATGGATGGATCATGGAGGGTGAATGGTTGGATGATGAATGGATATAGCGTAAGACTATCTCCCAAGACAGGGCAATGCCATACATTAGGGTAAGTCTGTATTCTGTATTTTCTTGCCAGAGTTTGGAGCAGACAAGATTGCCTTTCCAAAACCTTCTTTTCCCCTGGACTCAAAACGGTGACTTTTGTGAATGACTCATAAGAATGCAGATATTCACACACACATACACACACACAGTGAGTCGTTACTATTCTGTTTCTCATGAGGTATCCAATTCTATACTAAGGGTCACCACATTTTCCCTCTTGGAGTATAATCATTTGCAAGTATATACAGCATTTTGTACATTTTAGAAAACCAAAACCCAGAGGATGGCTGGGAATGGCATCATCTTTATCTACATTTTCAAACACACATTGTAGGTAGAAGGTTGGTTAACATTCTACTAATTCATTTTTAAACTAAAAATTCCAAGTAGGAAGAAAAAAGCAGAAGATCTTGATGCCTACCATAATTTGTTAAAACATTGCTTCTTATTTTTTTATCCTGAAAAATAACCATAGGGCAACATGAAATCTGGAATTTCAGAATATGGATTTTTTTTCTCTGTCCCTGTGCTCCTCCACCAAGTGAGGGAGCAACGAGGTAATGAGGGCTTTTCTCCTGCGAGGTGGCCATTTGAGGAATTTTATGTATTTTGTGTGACTGGTTTGTCCGTGTCCTTCAGCCACGGGAGAGGGGGGAAGTTTGTCAAAGGAGGAAGATTAAAAATGTACTAAAAGGCCACAGAGAAAAGGGACCCGTTGTTCCTAGGGGAAGAGTCTTCTGGTCATCAGTTTGTCCGGAAGCTCTTGCTTCCTGTCTAAACCCTGGTACTAGGACAAACAGCCACTCCCAGGGTGCAGGGATCTGAGACCGAGGAGACCTCGAGGCCTGAGAGATTCACTGCTGAGGGGAGTTGGCTGGCCCTGGGGCCCGACAGTCACCCAGAGCCTGTTAAATGTTGCCAAGATGGTCAGCAAGACCAGTAATATGAGACTGCTGGGGTACATGCCTTACATCCTTGTGGCCAAGCTATCCCTTGGAGAGCTGGGAGGCCTGAGGACGTGAAGACACGGGGACAGAGTGCCAGGGAAAAGTGCACTCATGAGAAAGAAGCAAGACATCATACAGCAGTTCCTGGAACACGGGGAACTCAGGCCAAGGCAGACAATATCTACCTCCCCAACACAAGGAGAATCCATAGAAAGAGGAGCCAGTGAAGGAGAAGGGAAGAGAAGAGTGAGAGACACAGCAAAAGAAGGGTAAAGTCTGCCATCCCACCAGCAGTGCAGAAGTATTCCCTTCCCTCCAACATCCACGCCAGCATCTGCAGGGACCTTTGCACTAGAATGTTTATTGCAGCTCAGTTCACAACTGCCAAGAGATGGGATCAACCCAAGTGCCCATCAACACATGAATGGATGAACAAACTATGGTAGATGTACACCATGGAGTACTATTCATCCATAAGAAAAGATGGAGACTTTACACTTTATGTGTCTACCTTGATGGAGTTGACAAACATTCTTCTTAGTAAAGTATCACAAGAATGGAAGAACAAGTATCCAATGTACTCAATACTATAATATGAAACCAATAGGTAAATAGCTACACCCTTGCATGAAAGAAATACACAAATATAGTCGAGCGAGGGAGATGAGAAGGGGAGGCGGCAAAGGGGAGAGAGAAGGAGGGAGATGGGATGGGGAGGAGGGAGGGCGACTGGCAGGATCTCACCTAAGGTGCACAATGTGAGGGTGTTCAGCATGCCCTCTGGGTGAAGGGTTCAAGTACAACTTGAATTTTACCTTAGAAATGAAAAACAATATAACCTAAACATTTGTACTTTCATATTAATCTGAAATAAAAAAAAGAAGGGGAAAGGAGAAGAGGAGGAGGAATAGGAGGAAAGAGCAGGGAAGAGAAGCCATCATTTTTTCCCCAGGCTACAGGGAAGAATTTTTCTCCTGCTTAGCATGATTCAGTCCTCAAAGTAAAAAATGCATGAAGAAGATTCTTAAAGTGGGACTAATGATAGGTCCTTTCTTTGCATTCCATTTTCAGGAGGTTCCTTCTTCAGCCTCATTTTTAATGCTAAGGAAGCTCAGACTCAGCAAAGTAGAGGGTCTTGGGTTCCTTTGCCTCTGGATATTTGCTTCCTGGGTGAAGGAGCCAGGGTATCAATAGAGAGCTGCCCAACCTCAGAGTCTACACCCATCACCAATCTATCTCTTAGTGCCTTTGACGAGCAAAGCAGCCACTGAAGCCCCCAGCCCAGCACCCATAAGGAGTGAGGGTCTTTGGAATGGGACGCTGGAATCACTATATGGCAGAGGGATTATGGGGAAGGCATGAAGCCAGAAAGGCCTGAGAAGAAAAGAAAGATGGTGAAGTGTAGAACTCAGACAAGGGCCAGGAAGAAGACCCAGATGAAGCTTCTAGGTGTGGGTCCCCAGGCAGGGGCTGGGTGGCGCTCCGTCTAGGCAGTATTCATGTTGTACATGGTGCACCTGGAGATACATGGGTCCCTGGGAGCTCACTATGGGAAGGGACAGTGAGGGAATCAACACAACAAAGCTAAGAGAATGAAGAGAGAGGTGGAGATCTAAACTGGGGCCGACGACAAAGAGCCCCACAGGCTGTGATAAGACATTTGGAAAGAAGTATGGAGAACCCCCAGACAGCTAAAAATAGACCTTCCATTTGATCCTCCATAATCCCATTACTAGGTATCTACCTAGAAGGAAAAAAATCACTTTGCCACAAGAATATTTGTGTTTGCATGTTTATAGCAGCTCAATGCACAACTGCAAAGATGAGGAAACAACCCAAGTGCCCATCAACCCGTGAAGGGATAAATAAACCACGGCATATGTACACCATGAAATACTATTCAGTCATCAAAGATGGAGACTTTGCATCTTATGTATTTACCTGGATGGAGGTGATGAACATTCTTCTTAGTAAGGTATGACAAGAATAGAAAAGTAAGTATCCCATGTACTCCATGTACTAACTTTAAACTGGTAGATGAACAACTACAGGCCCAAAAGAGAGAAAAGCACAATTAAATGCAAGGGGGGAGGTAAGGAACTCAGTAAGCACCCACCTAATGGGCACAATGTAGAGGTATATGGCACACTTCCTGGGTGAAGGACTCAAAATACGACTTGGACTTTTTCTAACAAACACAAACAATATAACCTAACTGCATGTACCCTTATATTAATATCTGAAATTAACAAAAAGAAATTTGGAATTTATTTTTAGTGAGAAAGGGTGTTACTAAAGTGTTCAGAGCACAACATTGCCAATATTGGGCTTAAAGGGCAATGTTGGGTATATCTGTGCCTCATGCTCAACCTTTATGTAAAGCTAAAACTGCTCAAATAAATAAAATCTATAATAATATCCATCTTTCTATGTATCTACCCATCCATGCTGCATGCATCATTAGAGCTTTATTTTTAAAAAAACACATATTTCATTGACTTCTCTGCACCTTGCTTTGCTATTTGACAATGTATTTTGAAAATCTCTGTGAGTCATCTGATAAGCATATGAGTTGTTGCACCAAGAGCTGCTAAATATTGCATTTTGTTTGGAGTTCATAAACTTTTTTTTGTTGATACTTGTATGTTTCCATTACAAACATATAGAACATATGTAACTATTATTACCTAAATAAAAATTAGACTTAGTTTTAATACAAATCTCATTCTTTTTATACGGGAGAAAGGGTCTGTTTGGAGATGGCTGCTGTCATTCAGGTATAAGAGAGTGATAGGATGAACCAGAACAGGAGAGAAGAGGGAGGCAGGTCCACATTCACGACAGAAATATTGGCTGCAGAACAGAGTCTCCACCCAGGGGAAGGGAGGTGCTGCTTCGGTGCAGCTCTTAGAAAAGAAGGCTGCTAGCTCTCAGCCACTGTGCAGGGGGCGTCTGCTGGCCCGTCTCCCCAGCCCTTCATTCCAACTTGCCTCCACCCGGGGAGGTTGCCACATATGGGCTGTCTCTGCAGCTCTCATGCTCTCTGGCTTCTTGGTGGGTTTAGCCAAGAGGCAGCTGTGGTTGGAGGAGGGGAGTAGAATGAAATAGGGGGAATGTTTATTTCCCTGACTCTCTCCCCTCCCTGCAGGGTCTCTGATCAGCAGCTTCCTCCACGGCCTTTGTGCCCTGGTGCTGGACCCCTCTCCCAGCCCGGCCGCTTGCCTGGAGTGTGACGGCTCACGCTGCTGCCAGCCCCAGGGTGCTGCGCCCAAGGGGCCAACTCCGACCCCCTATCTGGAACATCCTTTGTACACATTCTTTACTGAAAGCTCCTCAGATCACCCCCGAGTGAGCCCTTTCTAGTCAGCGCTCAACAGATGTGATCCCACCACAGACTACTTCCCTATCACATATAGACTTAAATTATATATACATATCCCCCATACAACATAAAGGAACATAATCTTGCATAAAGAAATGAAAACTCAGATGAACCTGGAAAACATTATGGTATGTAAAGAAGCCAGGCCAGAAAGGCGACATATTGTGTGATTCCATTTATTTGCAATGTCAAGAAGAGGCCAATATAGAGAGATGGAAAGCAGGTGGACGGTTGCCAGGGGAAAGGGGAATGGCTGGTGACCGTTCACGGCCACAGGGTTTCCTTTGGGGTGACAGAAATGTCTGGGAACTAGACAGAGGTGAGGCCTGCCTGACATCTAGAATGTGCTAAAGGCCAGTGCATTGTATACTTTAAACTAGATAATTATGGGATGTAAACTTCACCTCAATTAAAAAAGAAACAACTGAAATTCCCGATAGCTGCTGCCCTAACCTTGACATTTACATCTTTAAGTGTCCCCTTCAGGGCTGGGTCACACTGCTGGAGTTACTTGGATTTTCTGCTGCCTTGGTGTAACCATCTCCGAGACCTGGTGGTAACATGCGCAACCCCCTGACATCCTCAGCAGAAACAGAATAAAAGTAGGACACTTCTTTGCAAAGGGAAAAGGGAGGCATAAACCACGCAGGTCTCTAAGAACGTCCTCCAGGCTGGGGCTCTGCTGGGAGGGAGGGAATTCACACAGCATAGCTCACTGGCCCCATCCAGCCCCTGCAGCCTAGGGAGGAAGGAGAAGCCTTTTGTCTCTCCCCTCTCTGCCTCCTGCTTTGCCAGGAGGGCTTGAATGTTTACACAGCTTGGCTGGCAGGCAGCTAGCTGGCAGCAGGGCCCTGGCTGGATGGAATGCAGGGCTCTGCTGGGGCTCTGAGACCCGCCCCAAAGAGGCCTTCTCCTGTCTTCCCACCCATCTTCCCCTTCCTGGCTGGAGTCGGTCGGGTCTGGGCCAGCACAGAGCAGGAAAGACCTGGGGATATTGGCCAAGGCCTCCGTTACCTTGGCCCGCGTGTGTAATTCATTCTCAGTGGGGGCCTCAGGGGCTGGCATGGCAGTTGCCTGGCCCTTGAGTTTTCTGGAGATGTGTGCTTTTTTAGGCCTCAGTTTTGAGATCATCCCACTCTCTTCTCCAGAGGAACCAAACCTATGTTTTGTTTCTCAGGTTCCGATGTGTCTCTTCTTTTCAATGTCTGTCCTGTGTCTATGTGGGGGTAAGAAGCCACTTGGCAGAGAGTTCCGCATCTAGAATTCACAGAGTGACTTGGTAGGAAAGGAGTAACAGAACACCCTGGGAAAGAGTCCAGCAGCTGAAAGGAAGCGGACAGAACCCTGAACTCACAGAGGGAACTGGGGACCTCCTCGCTCGCCTGCCCCCCCTACATCTCTTTGGATGTGGCAGAGAAGTTACAAGTGAGGTCTCTGGAACCTGTTGGTAAGGCAGCTCCACCCCTTACCCACTCTGTGGTCTGAGGGCAGCTATTGAGTCTCAATGTGCCTCAGTATTTTCATCTGTAAAATGGGTGTTAACAATTGTGCTTATCTCCCATGTTGCTTGTTGAGTTAAAATGCACAGAAAAATGCTTAGGAGCACTTCGGCCCACAGAATAGAGCTCAATAAATATTAACCATTCTTACTAGGAATTTTCTTCCCTCCTCTTGAGGTTTCCGTGTCCACATGTGGAAAATGAGGCTATTAGAAGAGAACATTTCCATTGGGTCTTCTAATTGCAAAGCTGTGTAATTCTAGAGTTTTAATAAGGTTTTTCTAACTGGTTGCTGGAGGTGGGGCATCTCCCAACAGTCTGTTGACTGTCATCGTCACCCTTCAGAGCCACCTGTGGGCTAGAGCCGCACTTCGCTTATCTGATGTATTGGGTCCCAGGTTGGAAGGTACTGCTACATTTGCACTGACCATTAAGATAGCTGCTACTGATGGAAGTGACACGCCCACAGGCACACAGCAGGGGACAGCTTCAAGGGCCTGTGACCTGTGCGGTCACAGGGGACAGTATATCGTAAATTCCCCGAACATGGAATGTTCTGCTGCTGCCACCTTGAAATTTGATAATTTTTGAACAAGAGGCCCTAAATTTTCCTCATTCCCTGGGTCCTGCACACTGGGTAGCCAGTCATTCCCGCACACTGGGGCACATCCCAAGGTCACCACAGTCCCATGTGCACGAGTGTGTGTGCGCCTGCGTGTGGTCGGGCAGGGAGAGATTGTTTTGAATTTTAAGTTGCCGTAGGTAAGAAGATACCTCTATCAGCACTGGTCGCAGAAAAGAAGCACAGCTAATTACAAGTAGTCTCCAAACCTGGCCCGCCCACCCCACCGGGCAGACAGAGCCACAGTGGCTGGGAGACCAGAAAGCAACCAACAAGCTGACTCATGAAAATCTCCAGCACACGAGTCGGGGTAGTGATTTTTCTCTGCCTTACTTCTGTGTCTCTTGCCTATGATGTATGAATTGCCTTATTTACCTTTTCTCTCCAAACCGTCTCCTTTATTATTTTTATTAATGTCATGCCAACTCTGAAAAGGTGTTTCATTCTCAAGAAGAAAAACAAAAAAAGAAAGAAAAGAGAAAATAATCCCCCAACACTTTGTTCTCACAGCGGAGGTATCATATTTTTTTAATAGTAATATTTGTGTCTGTTTGTGTGTGGCTGCATGTGAGCGTGTGTGGGGGGAGGTGGGAGGGAGATGGAGAACAGCTGTGTTAGTTACATGAAAGTCTCGAATCTGAATGTAACTAGTAGCAAGTATGGGTCTTTATTACAGAAAGGTCCAGATCACCCAGGAAAGTTTTATTATCTCTATTGACAATGAAAACATCACTGCATTTAGCACATTTTAATTTCAAAAATAAGGGAGTTCTAGAATGCATTGAGAGCTGAGAGAGGTGCAGTGCGGTGTTACAAGAGAAGCACATTACTGGGTCCCCGACGGTGCACTGCTGCCCTCACTGCGATGTCTGTGCTTGTCCTGGCTGTTTATTGCACGCTCAGCACTGGGCCTTCACTGGGCCATGCACTCTGCAAAGTCCCCTGTGAGACTGGTGTCCCGTGTACAGAGGATGAAACTGAGGCTTAGAGGAATTCAGCAAAGTTGGTCACGGTTTGCACACCCCACACCAGAGCCAACATTGGAATCCTGATCTATTATCCTGAGAGCTCACAGGCAGAAGCCCTAATATTTGCCTTGGCCTGTGTCTGTAGACATGAGCCACCTTAACAAACTGCAGCAAAGAGACAGGCACAGATTGATACTTGACCACAGACCACTGGTCTGTTATAAACTCAACGTCTCAGAGGACAAAGAGATTTGAGAAGTGGTCATTCTAACTTGTCACTTGAGGCATGAATTTCTCCTCCTCTGAAGTCCCCTGTTATAGGTTCTTGTTGATTATTCCCTGTGATGGAGAACTCACTATCTGTCCAGGAAGCCTCTTCCATAACCCCACAGCTCTTTGAGAATGTCTGTCCATTCTTACCTCACAGATGTTTTCTCCTCTACACTTTACTTGGCTCAAGCCAGTGGTACAAGAACGAGAAAACCTGATTCAGGGCAAGTTCCGCCCAGCCTCCCAGACCCTCTCCATCTTAAGGCAGGGGAGCATCTTTTAATTTCTCAGTGTTTTTTCCCCCCAGCCAATATCAGACAATTTTCAAACCAGTTAAAGGTCTCTGAAGAAATGAAACCTTCTGACATTTGCATATGACCTCTGAGGGAGTGTTGGGGTCCATTCATAGCAGGGAATCAAACTCTACTTTCTCTCCAGAGGGGACATGATCAAGAGTTCTTGAGGTGACAGACAGTCAGGCTTCAGAATCCAGAGGCATCTCCAGGTGTTCTGGGAGGGGAGCGAGAGGCTCCACCTGGACTCCCAGCTCACCATGCACAGTGCCTCCCACCCGAGAAGAAACCTCAGGAGCAGTGGGGAGAGCTCGTCAAGGATCCTGGGAAGGCGAGGGTGTGCCGTTTATGAAAACAACTGTTTAATAGCTCCCAGACCATCCATATTGGAATGTGAATAAAATAATGGTAAAAACATCATAAAGAAACAGATGTGCCCAAGTCAGTTTTTGTGGCAGGAAAAAAAGAATGTGATGTGAGTCTGTGTGCATTGATTTCATTCTTCCAAATAATGAGGATGGATGGTTATGCACCCCCCAGGGCTGGGTCTCGCAGAGCCGAGGGCTCTCCACACCTGCTGTCCAAACTTTAGATGCACCCAGCATCCATCCAGGTGCCCGCAAGTGTCAAACAGCTGGAAAGTGGGACTGACCCTAGTGCATAGGTACTGTCCTCTCCCCGGGCCACGCATGGGGCTGCAGAGCTCTGCCCAGAGGGACTGCTTTTCACCTTTTCCCACCATGCATAAGGACGAGCAGCGTATGAGGGTGCCTATAAGGACTAGCAGTGTATGAGGGTGCCTATAAGGACGAGCAGCGTATGAGGGTGCCTATAAGGACTAGCAGAGTATGAGGGTGCCTGTAAGGACAAGCAGTGTATGAGGGTGCCTGTAAGGACTAGCAGCAACAGTGCACGCATGTACGCACACAGGCACTTGGGTGTGCAAGTTCACACTCTTTCATTCTGGACCTCACCAGGGTAAAGGATAGGCCAGGCCCCTACAGCTTGAGCAGCAGCCTCTTTCTTGTGCAGGTGTCCACACTGGGACGCCGACTGTTCAGCAAAGCAGCAGCTTAGAGACAGCATGTTGTAGCGGATGGAGGTTTCAGAGCCAAGGAAACATGATTTCAAATCTTGCTTCTGCAACTGATCAGCTATGCGGCCAGTGCCAAGCTCCCCAAATGCAGCATAGAGATAACACAAGACAGTCACCTCCCGGAGCTAACTTCCTACGCTATTCATTCCTGGAATGTAGCAGAGGCTCAATGAAACCAAGTTTTTTGGGAGTTACTTCGCCATTGGAGGCCAATACGGGGAGAGAATCTAGCAAGATGGTTGTGAGCACAACAGCCTGGGACATGAATCCCAGTTTTACCTTCAAGCGGTATGAGATCTCAAGCTACTAAACCACCCTGTGCCTCAGTTTCCTAATCTATAAAATGAGAAACAATAAGAACACCCACCTCACGAGCTTGCTGTAGGAAATAAATGAAATGAATGCTTGAAAATGCTTAGCTTACAACCTGGTGCCTTTAGCCTACACTAGCTAATCACATTGCTTTCCCTTCCCAGTACGAGCTGCTGTCTCCTCCACGGGGCGGGCCGTGGCTCAAGCAAATTGTCCTGGTTGTGAAAACCCCCAGTCTTTCTTGGCACCTCGTATCTCTGCCAGGCAGGTAAAAACACAACAATAAATCCTCATCAAACAGAAGAATGGAATCGATAAAAAGAAGACCTTCCCCCTCCCCGCCCCTCACCACGAAAGTGGAACATTTGATATTTGTTTTCTACATCTATTTGAACCTTTTTCTCCTACATTTTAGTAAGTCTAATGTCTGAAATGTTTAGCAGTTGTTTTCAGATAAATCACAGTCAACGAGCTTTCTGGCCCAATTCATAGGACTTTTTCAAGAAGAGGGGGAAGTAAGCCCTTCCCGCTTGCTGGAGGAAATAAGAACATGTATTCTCATTGTCTATTCTCTGTGGTGCCACTGGGAAGGGACCCGGAACACACAGCTTGTCAGACAGCCCCGTTACCTATCATTCAAATGTGTACTGCAATTGTTTTAAGCATGGGTTAACTTTTTTTTGTTTTTGGTGAGGGAGAGTTTGCAGGTACAGTTTCATGAATAATAACTTTGCAAAGATGAGCTTGCCTAAAAATACTATAAAAGCATTCAGAGAGTGGCTGCAAACATAGTGCGTCCACGTGAGAACTGAGGCCGTATCAGCTTGCGGTCATGAGCACTGATTTTCCTAAGTGTTTCTCTGCCTGGTACCAGCATCACCATTTTATTCCAGCAGAATGATTGAAAATTCAGGCTCCAGTGACAGAAAAATCTGGGTTTGGAGCTCAGATTTATAACTCCTCCGGCCATTCCCTGTCTACCCCTACCACCCCCAATCTTGGTGGTTCTCTGCCCAGCTCTGTGTCCGAGGAAGCTGTCATGCGTGATTAGATCAACCAATGACTCCAGTGCCTTCTGGAGGCTGGTTGGGTTTGACCAACACGGGGAACTGGGGGGCGGGCAGCCAGATGAAAGTGTGTTTGGGTGCAGTGTCTCCTGGGTCCCTTCCCAACGGACCACATGTCTGTAGTAGCTATTTTTCTCTATTCGACTTCTCTCCTTCCCCTAACTTGATGGCTCCTTTGTTAACTTGCCACCATTCCTCTGCTCAAGCAAGCACAAAAGATGCTTCATACTGGCTGCTATATCACCTTGCCAATGACATCACTTCTCCAAGCGCAGCTCCCACCTTTGTCAACAGGGGATGGGAAGAGCACGGACCTCATCCAGATGTGAGGACCCCGGGAGAGGATGCCACTGACATTAGGGCCTGGCACAGAGTTTGTCACACTCAATAAATGGCAGCTGTCTTGTCACCGTTGTCATCATCATCATCATCCACTTACACTGGGAGGCCACTGACCCTCACCCTCCCTTCCCGATTATGGTCTGTGACACTGATCGGTGTCATCGTCAAAACACAGATGGTGCCTGACTTAGGAGTATTTGACTTGACGATGGCATAGGAGTAATAGATACATAACAGGAGCAACCGTACTTCGAATACCCACACATCCATTCTGTTTTTCACTCTCAGAACAGAATCCAATAAATTCCATGAGCTGCTCAACACTTTATTATAAAACAAGCTTTCTGTTAGGTGATTTTGCCCAAGTCCAGGCTAAGATAAGTGATCTGAGTGCATATAAGGTGGGCTAGGCTAAGCTATGATGTTCGATAGGCTAAGTGTATTAAATGCATTTTCAACTTTCAACAGTTTCGATTTATAATGGGTTTACTGGGAGGGAGCCTCACTGCAAGTTAAGCAGCATCTGTATTTATTTCCCAGCTCTCCTCCTCCCAGGCACAAGGTACCCTTGGGCATGAGCACGATGCCTTCCTTGCTCAATGGGGTCTGGGTAGAAGTCACATCTGTCCCTTCTGAAAAAGCTTTGCGAGCCAGTGTTTGTGTCTCACCAGGTTCTTCCCTCCCCGCCAGCCACAGTGCTCTCAGGAATGAGATGGAGGCTCTGCCAGCTAATGTCTCTCAGTGACAGTGACGACCACTGCCCCTCTGCTAACTCACACTGCACATGCTACTTGGACAAATTCAAGTTATTTTTTGCTGTCCCCCAGCTAAGATGAATGCCCAAGGGAATGGTGAAGGTCTTGGCTCAAGCAGCCCAAACCTCAGCTCTCAAGTTCTCTTCACCTCTACTCACATCAGGAGCCACACACTGGGGAGATAGAGCAGCTGGGACCTACCCTGCTATAGAAGCATGGAGGAGGATGGCCTCTTACCAGGGCCAGCCTAGGCTTCTCCCAGACAAGTGGCCATGGAGGGTCCAGCACTGGGATTTAGAGCAAGTTTTACAATGCTCCTGTTTGAATACATTTCCCTAAGACAAATTTTAAATTTTAAAATGACTCCCTAGGAATCATCATTTACTCTGTTCTAGGGATGCTTAGAAGGAGAAATATCAATTTTAGCCCAATTTCTGAGTTGCCACAGCAGGGGCAGAGCAGGGGAACTACAAGGTACTATGATAAGTGATTCACAAACTTACTTTCTTTCAAATGTCCTCACAACAACAAGGCAAGGGAAGTATTACTGTCCCAGTCCAGGGAGCAGCTGACTGAGGCTCTGAGGAATGAAGGAAACTTACGAAGGTCCCAAAGCTGAGTAATAGGCCGGGTGGGTGTGGTGCCTTGCACCTGTAATCCCAGTCCTCTGAAAGGCCTAGGTGGGTGGATTGATTGAGCTCAGGAGTTTGAGACTCGCCTAAGCAAGAGTGAGAGACCCCTAGAAAAACTAGCTAGGCATTGTAGTAGGCACCTGTAGTCCCAGCTACTCGAAAGACTGAGGTAGGAGGGTCACTTGAGCCCAAGAGTTTGAGGTTGCTGTGAGCTAGGATGAAGCCACTGCAATCACCTCAGGGCTATAGAGTGAGACTTTGTCTCAAAAAACAACAACAAAAATAATAATAAATAAAAATAAATGCAAAAGTAGTATAATAGATGTTATAAGTAATAAAATATATAATTTTTTTAGTTGACATGTTTACTTTGTTCCCCAAACTGTGGAACAGTTTTCTGTGGTTTAGTTTATTGATGATGTGCCTTTGAAATGTGCCTATGAAGATCACATTATTATTACTCCTATCAGCTGCATTTTATTATTATCAGTAGATAAGGAAACCAATTCAAGTCCTGGTCTCATAGTCTAAGGTCGGCTCCACTATGTGGCCTTTCCCAAACTGTGTCCCATGGGGGTCTAGATGGTCCACGGAACCTACTTGGGAACAAGGACAGAGAGACCTCAGGTCTGTGGCCTGCTTCTTGGCCCTGCTTTAAGGCAGCTAAACCTCTATACTGATAGTAACAATTAAAATGTGGCTTATTAATACTAATGCTGCTAATAATTTATACCTATTAATATTAGTAATTAATACTAAGTATTAATAATACTAATTAACACTACTGATAGTAATAATAAAAGTGTGGTCTTCATAGGCACATTTCAAGGGCACCCAATCTTCTCTAATTCTGTGAATGAAACCTCCAGATTTCTTTCTCCAGGGCCACAGAACTGCTCTTGCTTCCCATCTGTTTTAGCTATTTTGCATCCACTGGTAGTACCAGACATTTACTTATTCAATGCTGCAGAATTTATAACCACGGATATCTGAGTTCTAATGCTGACAACCTGCTCTGAGCCCAAATAGGCCCGATTTCCCCTGTTAAGTGAGACAGACCAACTATTCCCACCAGGCTTTGGTCCAGAATCACCAAAAAGTACTTGACTAGGACATGTCTGGAGACAAAGAGTTGCCAAGTAATGACAGCTGTGCACACCAGTGGCTCGTTCATGCACACACTTTCTCACTGTGCTGGCTCATGTGATTGCCCATTTTCTTACCTCAGGCTGCTCACCCAGAGGCCCCCAGCAGCAGAGATACTTTAAATAACTTAAACAACAAAGTTCAAATAAGTGATCATTCTTGCCTTTCAAGTCCAATCCATCCCTTAGACTTGGGGGTCCTTTTCCAGTGTGGGGTTTGGGGTAGTCTGTTTATTTGGTCTTTAACAAGGAAGTTGGAGCTCCACAGACACACCCTAAATAGGGACCATGGGTAGGGACTTTTGCGAGGACCTATGACTCTTTTCTATTGTCTGGGCTGCTGTTCTGGAAAGCAACAAAGGCTGCTTTCCTCAAAGTATTACACATAAAACACTGAGAATAATGCCTGGCACACAGTAGGTGCTTTACAAGTCTTAGTAACATTATTAACTCTATTACATACCTGGAATTGGAAGACACCTGCTATCTATCCCGTATCTGGGTGTGATAATAATATCACCAATAACGTTACTAATGCCTTGTGGTTATACTCGGCTTTCCAAAGTCTTTCAAGCCTATTATGTTACTTGATCTTCACAGCCTCTCTGTGGCAGGGACACCACAATCTTCCTTGGGCAAGGACCAGAGGGGTCTGGTGACTTGCCCAAGTACACACAACAAAAACTGATATACTTGGAGCTGTTGCCTAGAATTCGTGAAACCCAGAAAAAACCAAGTGACCTCCTCAGAGGCATGAATAGATAAAGGAACCCCACGAGATAGGTTATAAGGCATTCCAAGCTCTGAAGACAGGTGTGGCATGCTCGCATACCTTGCAGAGAGGCGAGGTCAGCTCTGCCCATGATGAATAGAGAGCATCTGGGCTCTGCCCCTTGCTTTGTCTAAACAGGATGTTACGCAGTGTCTCCCAGGGAGAGCCGTTCCCCAGAGCCTCCAGTGCCCACCTTCAAGCACGAGTGTGCCACCTGCCATCTCTGGCTCCTCTGGAGAGCTGTCATCTCTGGAGCAACATGCTTTGGCCTCCCGTGCCTCTTTCTCTCCCTCCCTATCTGCTGCAACACAAAACCCAGTTCCTTATCACCTGTTGTCACTAATCATCCACTGGCCCTTGGGGACCAGGACAGACAGTAACTCGGGTGGCCTGGCAGGGGTCCAAGCCAGGCGACACTGCTCTCATGTACCCGGGTTTCCTTTTGTGGTTTGTGCCGCTGTAATTGTGCTGGTTCACACTTCCTGTCCTGACCCAGGGGCTGGTGTGATGCTGACGTCCTCCTGGACTCTGTGTTTACAGCACAGGTATCCAGCTGTGGTCCTGTGACCTGTCACCGAGTGGGTAAAGAAACTAGAGCCCTGGACCCTCCTGACAGCCTGCCCATCCTGAGTGGGTCCTCCTGGCCCAGCCACGTATCGTCCATCCCCAGGAGCCTGCCTTTCCCGGTGCTGACCTGCTCCTTCTGGAAGGGTGCCGTGTCTGTGCAGCTGAGCTGGGCTGGAGGGGATGCTGAAGGCCCATGCTAGGGAGACAAAACTGCACTGAACAAATACCCCAATCAGTGCCCGTGACTGGGTGCTGCCCAGGCCTCTTCTGGGTTCTGACAAATGCCTGCTAACTGTTCTCCTGACTTCCCCTCTTGCCAACCATTCCTACCTTCCAATTCCAGCTCCACCTAGTAGCGGCAGTGATCTTATAATTCAGATCAAGTAACACTCCCAATATGAGCCCTTTACTGGTCTCCAGGCCTTCCAAAAAGTAAAACTCAAGTTCTTACATGGTTTAGGAGACCCTCCAGTACCCAGTTTCTGCCTCCTTGCCACAGGCACTTCCCGCCTCTCCCGGAGCCATGCTGAGGTCCTTCCTCTGTCTAGAAGTCATCCCAGGGCAGCCCAGGAGCACTTATGGTCCCCAACCTCATTCCCTCCACACCCTAGCCCTCCCCCTGCTGTGCCCCTGAGGGTCCTGGATAAGTACATCAAAATGGCTTCACTTAACTTACTGATTGACTGGCTAGCTGGTGCCCCCCAAATGCTGGTCAACTTGGAAAACACTGTTCCTGGCACTCACAGAGTAGGACAGAGAGCTGGCTTTGGAGCCAATCAGGTCTGGTTTATGTGCGAACCCTGTCCTTGGGTGGTCTTGGGCCATGTTTCCCTACCTGCTGGAGTTTCTTTTTGTACCCAGAAGCAAGAGCATGACACTCAGGGCACCCAACTGCTGCGAAGGTCACCATTGTTCCTAAGGAACAATGCACATTGTAGCACATGACAGTCACTAGCCACACACCTGGGAACCTGCTTAGCGCTTTATCTGCTCATTTCATTTCAACCTTACAACACCCCTAAGAAGCAGGTGTCATCATCACCATCTGATTATAGACAAATAAACTGAGGCTTGGGGAATACAAGCAACTCACCCAAGAACATTTAGTTAGGAGTGCTGAGACCTGAACAGATTTAGAGAGAATTCTCCTAACCACTGTATTGCACTTTCCTTGAGAATTCAATGAAATAATGAATTAAAAGCAAAAACTCATAAGAAATGCTTAGACCTCGCTCAGGAGGACAAAGGGCACTGGGAGTTATAAACCCAAGCTCCACAGTAGATCCTCCCCCCATTTACTTTTAGTTAATAAAATTACCAAATATCATTGGCTCTTAACGACACCCCTAGGGGGTTAATTACATGGTGGGGAATTGTCCTGGAGCTCAACCACTGTTGGTTTAATGGATGTACTTTCAGGAAAAAGAAATACAGCCCATTGATCTTTAAAAAGGAAAAATAAAGATCTCCCCAATGCAGATGAGGAAAGAGAAAAGTCCTCACTCAGCATTCAGCCCACCATTAATCCTCAGGACACATTTCCTACAGGATCTCCGGGTTCTTCCTGTTGTGGACTCCGGAATTCTAGGGCTCAAGGCTTCCAGCCAGAGCAGCTTCCCGATCTCCCTGAACTAGAGTCCCCACCTCCTTCTAAGTCAAAATCTCTTGGAGAAAACAAGCAAACAAAAAGAACCTTCTCACCCTCTGCAAACTCCCACCACCAGCAATACCACCTAGTCCGGCACCAGCCAACCAAACCTTTCTGGTTCTAGAACCTTCAACTTTCTTGTGCCTCTGAGATGCAGTTTCCCTATTTATAAAACGGGGATAATACTCTCAATTACAGTAGAATGGCTCATTTCAAACAGTTATAGAATAAATTATAACAAGAGCCAATGATTTCCGCATGCTTTCTATGCGAAAAAAATATATCATAATAAGCACTTTAAGAAATATATCTCTACCAGACTATCTTATGATAGATATGTTTTCACCTTTATTTTCCAGAAATAATGCTGGGCTCTGGGGACATACAAATAAATAAGATTGTAGTCATTGTCTTCAAAAAAGCTCAGCTTCTGTTTGAGGAAATAGCCATGGAAAATGACACCGGAGGGAAAATAAGTCACCATGAAGAGAGGTGTCTTGGCTCTGGGTGCAGTGAGCACCCAGGCAGAGAACCTAGGATGTGAGGGGGGTACAGACAGTGCCTATGTGTGATGCGCAGGGAGAGGAAGCAGATGAGGTTCAGAGAGGTTGAGTATCTTTCTCAGAGACACACAGCTACTTAGAGTCTGGATTCAGAGTAAGGTGAGTTTGCTCCCAACCCATGGCCCCTTCTTCTGTTTTATGATGACTTCAATGCTATTATCATTCAGCAAATCCTCAAAATTATTTTTTCATCATTCTGTCTTTCCTCCTCCTCTGTTCCAGTGCTGTTTGATCTCAATCACGCTCTTGCTCTCCTGGGCAGAAGCCACGTTTCTATTTTCTCATGAGTCTTCCTACACATGCAAGACAATCCCTCAGTGATCCTACTACCAAGTGAGAATGGAGACCCGTCCCCCTAGACAAAGCTGCTAAGGCTCTGCAAAGTTGCAGACCCCCCATGGTTGCACACACAAGTGGAAAGAACAGCTATAAAATCCACGAATGACTGATGCATTTCCATAGACGTATAGTGACTGTCTCTCTGCCTGGCCCAGGGTAGGTGAGTTGACAGCCATCCAGACTCGGCCCCTGCTCTCTGGGAGTTTACAGTCAAGCCAGGGACAGAAATACATGCACAACTCCTGTACCTGAAAGCAAAGCGGATCTACTCAGGGTCCCAGTGGGGTGCTCTGGGAGTGTAGAGAAGCCTGTGATTAAATAAAAGAGGCTTCTTGGATTGAGATCAGCCCAACGATGGCTTGCTACTGGGGCTTTGGGCAAAAGTCATTTAATATTGCCGAATGTTGTAAGGCCGAATTCGATTAAGGCTCTAAACGCTCAAAGCTCCTTGGAGAAATTTGTTTCATAAATACCATGCAGTTGGAGAGCTCGAAGGAGTGGCATATCCCTGCAAGGATCATGGTTAGATTTCCAAATTCCAAAGAGGAGACACGACGTCTTCCGTCTCAAGATCTAACTCAGCAGAGGAAGAAAGACAGAATGATGAAAAAAGAATTTTGAGGATTTTTCTGAATGAAAATAGCATTGAAGTCATCATAAAAATGCTACCCCTCCGCCCCAGAAAAGAAATTTTCTCTCTTGACATCTGTTTTTGTTTTTTTTTTTCTCTCCTGGGGCTTTTCCCGATCCATTGATCAATACTGTTTGATAGTAGATATTGCTATGATATTAGCGCACAGGGCTTTCTATGTGGCAAAACCAAAGTGGCATGTATTTGACTCAGTTAACTGTTCATCTTCCAACCATGGTGGTTCTAACAGGAATTCACCATAGGTAAGGTGTGAATATCCACTTGTAACCAGATTTCTAGGGTGAGTAAAGTGAATTCTCCCACTAAAAGCAAGGAAGACTTTTCTCTCCATCAGGTCAGGCTTTAGTATAGGAAAAAGGTTATGGGAAGCTCTAAATATCTTAAGAGAACTTTCACATAGATTACGTCTTTCTATTTTCACCACAGACGATAAGCATGAGTTTATTCATTTATCATTCATTCTAAAGTAAGTATTGCTGGACACCCCTGTGGCCAGACGCTTTGCTGAGTGAGTGACACAATGGGGCCATGAAGAAGATACCCTGGATGCCTAGAGAATTTAGTGAAGAAGACAGACAAGTATCCAAAGAATTACAAGGTAAGGTAAGCCAATTCTTGGGATGGTGAGTTAGAGACAAAGGTAGGGAGTAGTGAGCCTAACAAATATTAGAAGTTGTTTTACAGAAGGGAAAATTGAGGTGTAGAGAGGAACCACAACACATACGATGTCATACATCATTCAAGTCATCAGTCCTTGAGGGACACACACTATTATCCATCCAGGACTGTGGGCTAACTCTGTTCCCCAGAAATGAGCTCCCTAGGTCAGTAACAGCCTAAGTTAAATGATCCCTTATTCAATTTGGAGGAGAGCTATAAAGTTTGTTGTGGTTTATTTCTTTTTTATCCCCTTCTCTCTTGGAATAATATAGTTGTGACAATGCTGTGATCATCGGCATGAAATGGCCCTAAGACGGCTACTGTAAATACATACACCCATATCCCAGAGATATCCGGGTGCCCCCAGATACTGGAGCCTACTCAGCCCCTGGGGGATTTGGGGAGCTTTTACAGGGACTCTCTGGCACCCAGCTGTGCCCATCAGCATCTCCAGTCTCTTCTTTTCCTGGATAAACCTTCTGGTCCCTGTCCAGGTCAGTTTTGATGGGCGAGCAGGAAGCCTGGGAAGGGATCTGAACAACTTAACCCTTCCACGGGGGGGTGGAGTTGGGGGTGGGTTAATTTGCTGCATTAGCTGGAGGCTGTGCGGCACCTTCTGGCTTGGATTTCCTGCTCTGCTCTGACCCCCAAACCCCCCCACCACATAAGGATTATGTCTTCCTCTGGGATTGGACTTTGAGGCCGGTTTTATAGATGGGGATTTATAGATGGGGAACGGGCGAATGAAACTTATCTAGCCATTAGCCTGTTGCAATTATTCCTGTCTGGTCAGCCAAATGAGAGCTCAGCTGGAGATCTCAGAGGTGAAAGTTGGCTATCCCATACTCATCAATGAAATTTCTAGCACAGCAGCAGAAGGAGAAGATATTACCTTTCATGTGTTGCCCCCATAATTGTTTTTGGGTGCATCACAATTTTTAGTTGTGTGTGTGTGTTTTGTTTTAGATGCTGGTTTTCTTGACAGCTCAAATGTCCACAGATACTTCTTTATATAAACACATTATTTTCCATTGACCAAACATAGGGATCATTCAGTTATCATCCAGTTAAAAAAAAAAAAAAAATATATATATATATATATCATTAATTTGTTTCCCCCAAATTCTTTATCCCATTGGATATGGGAATTAGATAAGATTATGTTGTTAGGCAACATCAAATTATGGGGCAGACAGATTCTGCGCTGTTCA
>CAUYRH010077380.1:0-19467 GCA_963574655.1 Perodicticus potto
AATAACAGCCAACATGAGAGGCTAATTAAGGACACAACTCTCTTCACCATAGCTTCAAAGAAAATGAAATACCTAGGAATATACCTAACAAAAGAGGTGAAGGACCTCTATAAAGAAAATTATGAAACTCTAAGAAAGGAATTACAGAGGATATTAAGAAATGGAAGAACACACCATGGTCATGGCTGGGAAGAATCAACATTGTTAAAGTATCTATACTTCCCAAAGCAATTTACCAATTTAATGCCATCCCTATCAAAATATCAACATTGTACCTTTAAGACTTGGAAAAAATGATTCTGCATTTTGTATGGAACCAGAAAAAACCCATATACCTAAGGCAGTTCTTAGTAATAAAAACAAAGCCAGGGGCATTGCATACCAGATTTTAGGGTGTACTACAAAGCCATAGTGGTCAAGACAGCGTAGTACTGGCACAAAAATAGAGACATAGACATTTGAAATCGAATAAAAAACCAGGAAATGAAGCTAATATCTTACAACTACCTAATCTTCAATAAACCGAACAAGAATATACACTAGGAGAAAGACTCCCTATTCAATAAATGGTGCTGGGACAACTGGATAGCTATCTATAAAAGACTGAAATTGGACCCACACCTTTCTCCACTCACAAAAATTGATTCAAGATGGATAAAGGACTTAAATTTAAGGCATGAAACAATAAAAATCCTAAAAGAAAGCACAGGAAAAACACTGGAAGATATTGGCCTGGGGAAAGATTTCATGAAGAAGACTGCCATGGCAATTGCAACAACAAAAATAAACAAATGGAATTTAATGAAACTGAAAAGCTTTTGTATAGCTAAGGAGACAACAACCAAAGCAAATAGACAACCTACCCAAGGAGAAAGGATATTTGCATATTTTGAATCAGACAAAAGCTTGGTAACTAGGATGTATAGAGAACTCAAATTAATCCACATGAAAAAAGCCAACGATCCCATATATCAATGGGCAAAAGACCTGAATAGAACCTTCTCTAAGGAAGACGGATGGCTAACAAACATATGAAAAAATACTCATAACCCCAGCAAGAATGCCCCACATCACAAAATCTCAAAACTGCAGATGCTGGTGTGGATGTGGAGAGAAGGGAACACTTTTACATTGCTTGTGGGACTGCAAACTAATACAACATTTTTAGAAGGAAGTATGGAGAAACATCAAAGAACTCAATCTAGACCTCCCATATGATCCTGCAATCCCCTGGGCAAAAAATCCTTTTATCATAAGGATACTTGCACTAGACTGTTTATTGCAGCTCAATTTACAATCGCCAAAATGTGGAAACAGTTTAAATGCTCACCAATCCAGGAATGGATTAACAAACTGTGGTATATGTATATCATGGAATACTATTCAGCCATTTAAAAAAATGGAGACTTTACAGCCTTTGTATTAACCTGGATGGAAGTGGAACACATTATTCTTAGGAAAGCATCACAAGAATGGAGAAGCATGAATCCTATGTACTCAATTTTGATAAGACGATAATTAAGGACAATTAATGACATCCTGGGGGTGGAGGAAGGGGAGAGCAGAGAGAGAAAGAATGAGGGAGGGGTGGGGAAAGGAAGAGCAGAGAGAGGAAAGAATGGGGGTGGTGTCCTGGTATGTGACACACCTTTTGGGGGCAAGACACGATTATAAGAGGGACTTTACCTAACAAATGCAATCAGTGTAACCTGGTTGCTTGTACCCTCAATGAATCCCCAACAATAAAAAAAAATAAAAACAAAGAGGTATAAAAAGACAAACAAACAATAACAACAACAACAAAAAAAACCTCATATTTGATATAGTCAAAATCACTGCTTTAGAAAATGAGAGGCCTTTGCATCATGCCCAGGATTCAATTTAGCAAGTGCCAATCTGGGCCCAGAGCACAATCACCCTCAGTGGGGGCAGCAGGGAAGGAACTGCATCAGGAGCAACCTGGGGTGAGGATGGGAACCACAGGTAACGCCAGGTACAGAGATCTTTAGAAAGCCTTCGTGAAAGTCAAAAGAGGGAACTTAACACTGTTGTGTTTGAAATTTTCAATGCCTCCTTATTCACAGAGGAAGCAGCAGCTTACTAGGTTGTTTCCAGACTGGATTCCCAGTATTTCTCAGTCCTCCCCAGATACAGCCACGCGCTTGCTTCCCTGGGAAAGAAGAGAAATGTAGCTCAATGGTCACATCTCTGGCACTGATATGCCAGGCTCTTTGTTACTTCCCTGCTGGTTCTCGTTTCATGCTGCTTCTTTCCCTTTGCCTCCTCTCTGACTTTAGGATTGGCCCACCTAGTGCCGTTTTCCTCTCCTGCTTCCTTTATAGAGGTAGGAAAAGCTAAGTGATCACGTTTCCAGCCTTCACTGAACATCCTGATGGTCCTGCAGCATAAATACAGTCAGCCGCATGAGCAGAGCTATTGTGACCCCCTCTTTCTTCTTTTCCTTCTTTCTGCCTTGAATACAGATTTAACATAGGAAATGCTTTAGGAAAATCCTGGCTGTGAGACCACAAAACCACCCACTTTGCTCAGAGTTGTGGGAGCAGACTGTGAAAGTACTGCACTGGCCCTGGCTCAGCTGTCTCTCAGATTTCAGTGATGTGGGGCAAATAAACGTTTGTTAATCCAACAGTTGGGTGGATCTTCTGCTCCACACAGCTGAAAGCGTTATTACGTTCAGCCTTTCTTACCAACAAAGTATAAGGGAGGCATAGTCATCCTCACTTCACAAACACCAATGATGCAGGAAAGTTGAGTAAGGTGATATACCTTGGAGCAAGCAAAGAGGCCTCCTGTCTAAAACAACACAGGTCATTTTTCCATTCTAGGCCCAATCCCAGTGTGAAATCTACCAGTTGTTTTTGTTCTCTCTGTTGGAAGTGAGGAAACCGTGGCACACATAGACCTTGAGACTTGCAAGAACCACCAGGCACGTTCTTTCTCTGCCTCTCTTCTCCATGCGTTCATCTGCAGTGTCACTCTCTGCAGGCAATCAGCAAAAAGTGTCTAGTGAGTCAGGAAGCTATCTTAGATATCAGTGGTGATTTTTGCATTATTAAATGCTCACAGTTACAGTTTTTCTCTCTCTTTGGAGATTCTTCTGTACATTATTACATTTCTAAGGTATCATAGGCTATACCCCTGAAGGGTGTTTATCCCAGCCTAAAATCTGCTACTACTATATTAAAGATAAAAGAAAATGTGGCCTTGTTTGACAGCTGCATTTGAATTATGGCATTAGGATAATTAATTAGCTTTTTTTTACAGCGCTCAACATTTTGTAATCTGTTCACCAAGCATGATAAAGTAATTAAAATGAGACTGAACGTTCACAGAGAAGCAGATGCCAGTACTAATTATCAATGACTGAAAGCGGCCAAGAAACAATCTGAGGTACTAAGGATGATTCTTTGATGTGCATTTAGGAAATGCTCTTCTATACCTTCATTTAAAGGGATTCAACTCCTCCATGAAAGCATGCTACTGAGAAGAGACTCTCTTCTCTGAAAGTATCTTAGATCTCATCCATGCTATGCATCTTCATTTACCTTTTCAGACTCAATATTCCTTTCTTTATGACCTTCCTATTGTTTTCCAATTTAGTTTCCATCTTGGATGATTTCCCTGCTTTGAGCTCTTATCTCAGTTGCTAATACTCTGGATTCAATACCATTGCTCACACAAACATTCTGGAAGAGGCACCCAAGCTCCTGCTGAGGTAATAGAATGGAACTTCTGTTGCATAATGGAAAATAGAACAAATAGGGGCCTTGCCTAACCCTGAAAGTGAGCAAATTTATTTTTAAATTTTGTCTTCCTATGTTTGTGATTCCATTTATTTCCCCTTTCTTTTAGAACAGGTCTGCTAATCCATGAATTTCCTCAGTTTTTGTTTGGCTTAGATAGTCTTTATTATTTCTTCTTCATTTTTACAGAATATTTTCGCTGCATATATGGCAGGTTTTTTTCTTTGTATTAGTTTTGTTTTATCCTTTAGCACTTTGTCATCCCATTGTCTCCTTACTTACGTGATCATGGGTGAAAAATCTGCTGTAATACTTATCTTTGTTCTTCTGTCACCAGCTTATTTTTCCCCTCTCTCTTTGAGATTTCTCTTGGTTTTCAGAAGTTTAATATGATATTTCAGGTGTGTGTGTGTGTGTTATATATGTGAGTTTTGCATTAATCCTGATTAATCCTAGTTGGCGGTCACTGAACTTCTTAGATCTGTGGTTTAGTTTGGTGGTTTAGAAATGTTCTCAGACATTATTTTTTCAAATACTTTTTTCTGCCTCTTTCTCTATTTCTAGTCAGAGATTGCAACTATCTGCATATTGCACCATTTGATTTTGTACCACAGTGTTGGGATGTTTTATCATGTATCATGTTTTTTGGTTTTGATTTTATCCTTATTTCTCTTTAGGAAGTCTCTATTGACCTATCCTTGAGTTCACTGATTTTTTTTTCCTCACCCATGTCCAGTGTACTAATGAACTCATCAAAAGAATTTGTTACTTCTATTACAATATTTACAATATTGTAATATCTACCAATTCCATTTATGTTTTGTAATTTCTCTCTTTCTACTAAAATTACTCATGAGGCTTGCATGGTGTAATATTTTCAGATCTTGCATTAGAGCCATTAACATATCAAGCATACTTTTCTTTTTTAATTCACACTCTGATCATTTTGAAATCTGTACCATGTCTGGGTATAGTTCTGATAATTTCTTTGTCCCTTTCAATGCAATGTTGTCTTACCTTTTAATATTCCTCATAATTGTTTTTCAAAAGGTAGGCATTTAAAGAACAGAATATATGAGAGGAAGTTTAGTATGTTTGGAGGAAAATAAATGATTCCTTAGGTGAAGCCTTAAAAGTAGACATTTATGCTAATCTAGTTAGAAGATCAGGTGTGTTTGAAATATGCTTTCATTCTGGGCACCAGAGCTTTCTCAACCCTCTACTGGTGCCTTTTGGGGCTTTTGGCTGACTTTGAGTCTCCTTCCATGCTGCTTCACAATCGTATTTCATTATCACTTTTATTCATGGTTAGTTATGTCATTGGTGGTTGGTGAATAAAATGAGAGTTCTAAGTATTAAGCTTCAGACTTAGGCAAGTGTTGAAACCTGGGTGCATGTGGTATTTGCAAAATTTCTGTCCCTTTTGCTGGGGTAAAAATTCTTCCATATATCTCACTCTTTCTTTTCCCAAGTTGCAATGCTTAGAGGTTTTGAAGCCCCTTTCGCTACAGACTGAAACTTCTTTTGCTTAGAAGATACCAGAAAGATGCTTCTGGTTAAAGATTTTGATGTGGGTCTCTGTTCCTATCTTTCAGTCTGATAGATTCTACCAGTGTCTGGGGGAAGACCCTGATAATTCCCCCTGAAGATTAAGTCATTTCTTCATGAGGGAGATAGCTAGAAATCATTAAAGTGGCTTTGGCAGTGGCTGTTTCTTTCCCCAATCCCCAGCCAGCGCACAGGGTGTGAGTGAAAGGAGGGTGTCAGTTAGGGTGAGATTTCTCTAGATTCTTCCTTGTTCCTCTTTGTGAGAGTTAGGTGGGTTTCTGGAAGTAAAGCCATAAGAGGGTAGGAATTTCCCCTAGGACAACAGCCATTAAGAACTTGACATTTTCACACTAGCCCACTCTTAGCCTCTAAAAATGCTACAAAGTTGTTATTTTAATTTTTCTACTGGCTTACATGGTATACTGCGGCTTCTTCCTTAGATGAGAGAATTTTGGGGACTTTTTTCCCAGATGTTAGGATACTAGTTTGCCCTGCAACCTCGGTTTTCTAACAGATCCAAGAAAAAGTCACTGATATTCATTTTGTTCAGACTTCTTGTTGCAAAGATTGAAGTGATGTCTTCCTAGCTCCTTATACATTTGACCTGAAAAAATTAATTCTGTCCTAATGTTATTATATATTTTAGGTCCAATATCAAGGAAACTATATCCTTATACAAGGACTCTGACAACTAAATTTAGAAAGAGTTTTCTCTAGCACCCTCACTTCATATAGGAGTTGACTAAATCACATAGAGAAAGTGAGTGAGTACATATTACATGATGAATTAATAAAGGATTTTCAAGAAAGTGGCATTAACAGGATTTCTCCTATAAATCACAGCTTGGATACTTACAGGCAAAGCAGAGACTACAACCCATGTCCTAATTTCAATGTTATATTTTCCACAAATCAAGGATTTTAAAATAAACATCTGCAAATGAAGTCATCTGTATTTTAGCCCTCTCAATATAGGTTAAAAATGCAAAATAGTATCCTTTGTAATTTAGAGAGCATTAGGTGCTATTTGGGATATATCCTACCATCATGGTGGTATATGGTTTTCAGGGGAGAAACAGACACAGATACAGAAGACAAGAGAAAATTAAAAAAATAGGTGATTGTGTAAGTGCTAATTATGAACATATTAGCTTACAGGCTCAATACTGAAATATTGGAATCACAGTAGATTAGAGGGCCCTGTCCAGCCCCAGGCTATTTGAAGGAATTTTACAAAGGACTCACTCTTTTCGGTAGTCCACGTGGATGGGATTTTTTCTGACAGGTTAAAAATAAATGTAAGATCACACTTGTGGTGCATATGTGAAGGGTCAGGAGAAATCTTCTAAATACGGATCAAAATTGTTTTCACATAGTAAATGAGAAAATATCATGAATGTTATATTAATCAGGTTGATAAAAATATCTCCGAATGTATGGGAAGCCCGCACACTATACTCCAAGACTGAATTATTGTACACAGTTATGACTCAATAAAAAATAATTAAAAAAAAAATAAACGTAATCTAAAAATTGCCATTAAATAACAGAAAAAAATATTATTGGAGCTGAAATTCAGTAGGTAACCCATGACATCATATTCCCTCTCAGCCGTTCTGGGCACTTCTCTTAAACTGTTGCACTATCAGTTATCTGGGTCTGCAACACCTCCCTTGTGAGCCTGAAAAGAAGCAGTGGTCAACTCAGTGCTGCAGGAAAACATGAGCTTCTACCCCACAGGTCTCTGTTCTAGCTTTGTGCACTGCTCAGCTGCTTAAAGTGGTGGTTGCCCTCATGAACAGAGTGTTGAAGGCTGCTCTGAACTGGAAGTCAGGTAGTGACCAGCAGAGCAAAGTGAAAGACTACTTCCTTGTCAGTGATAAGAAATTTTTAATACCAAATTTTAATACCAAATGGTACTATATTAGACTTACTCATTGCCTGGGAATGTTCACCTGGCTAACGAGGGGTATGGAACAAAGATGCAGACAAGTTTCAAGAATACATTTGGTGCATTAGCACTTAGGTTATAAAAGATTACGGGCAGGGGGCAGGGCGGGGCGGGGAGGGAAAAAAAAAGATTATGGGCATTAGGAAGAGAAACTTTGAGCAGAGATATTTTGGAATTGAAGAAATATTAGAGTATCCTAACTTAGTAATAAAGCTTCTTAAGTTATTTTCACTGAAAAGGAAAGTCACAGACCTATAATTTTCAATAGATCTGATGATATCTTTTAAAGGAAATATGTAACCAAGCACATTTGCCACATACAATCTAAGGAGTTACTATATGCATATTGCTCCAAGACCCTTATCGTGTTGCTCCATGGCCCAGAGAAAGGCCTGAACATGTAATGTTACAGCTTATATGGAGGTTCGTTCTCATAAATATTTCTTCATTTCAAAAGTGAAGCCTTGAGACACACTCATGGCTCTGAGAGTGTCTGTGATTCTATGAGAAAACTTATCATACAGCATCTGACCACTGTCAGTATCACTTTTTCTTTTTTTTTTAGCATAAGCAATGTGTTCACAAATATTAATTTTCAATACATCTATTGATCAATAAGTGCATTTTTAAGAGGTCACAGAAGAATCTGATGTTTTTTATTTCTTAAGCTTTACAACTTTCTTCTTTGCAACAAATCAAATCTTGGTTTTTCCATTCATAGTGAGCATTATGACACAGTTACACATTTAAAAAAGCCAAAATGAGGTTAGATATAGCATTTATTAAGTCCTAGTTAATGTCATTCTGTCATTTACAGTTCACCATAACTCTGTCAAATAGGCTATGCTATTTCTTATTTCCAAATAAGAAAGTAAGTGAATAGATTTAGCACAATGAAGTCACAAGGCTATACAGTAGGGGGGGGGATGTACATGCAGATCTGTTGGCCTTAGAGCCTACATGTGTGACATGAGTTCTAGTCCATTAAAATCTTAAAGGGTTTCATCATAACTACCCAAAAGAAATAAAGGGCAACACAAACTCCTAATGCATCCTACTTTCAGAGATAAAGCACTTAATGTAATTGCAAGACCTGTGCATGATTACTGGGCACTTCAGAGGTGAAGGAAGCAAGGCGCGGTGCAGCCTTTGCCCTTTCAGAGTGAGCCCGTCCACTTTCTCCTCTGGAGAGGTCCCACTCAGACTTGAACCCTCTCCTTTTCCCTGAAAGACTGGCAGTTAGTGGCTCTTTACTCTGTTCTTAGGATTGGGACTACTTATACATATATGTATCCTCACTGCCTAGCTTAGAAACTGGGAAAAGAAGCAGTGTGATCAATGAAAACAGAAAAAAGAATTTCGATGCTAATCACTGCAGGCTTAACAACAGTATCCACATGCCACAATACCCATTTGTTGACAATTCACTTTACTATTATTTTCTTCTTTAAATTCCCCATGTGTTAATGAGAAGCACTTCAGTTAAGTGCTTAATAAATAAGCAATTACTAAATAGGCATTTAAGGGCCTGCTCTGTTATTGCCTCTAATATAAACATAAAATGATCTAGTGTGAAGTATAAATAAACCCTGACATTTTGGTACAAGAGATTATTCTATAATATAGGTGTTATTTGTTTAGCAGTTGCACAATTTGTTAATTGACTTAGGGATGATAGATATAAGACTAGTATAAATAACCCCTCCTTAAAGCTCACATGTAGTAAGTAATATACGCAATACGAGATTGACTGATTTCAGCAAGGAATCATCTTACTCGGTTCCTTTATACACAACTTTGCTAAGTTGAGACTAAATTCATATCTAGGGAACAGTAATGTGTTGTTGCAGGTGGACCCAAGAGAGGCCTTCTTATTGTTGTAATTGTCTAATTTTTCTTTATAATTGTGTCTTTTCTCCCACTCAGGTTACCAGCTAAATGTGATGAAAGCTCCCAATTCTCTGCAGTTCAGCCCTGCTTTCCAGTAGAATGTGGGTGACAGTCCTGGCTGTACAGTGGAAGGTGGAGGCTTATAGCAGCTGTTGTTCTTGCAACCCTGGAGGCAAGCTCTGGACCACATTAACCCAAGTCACCACTGCCCTCTTCCTCTCCCTCTCAGTAGGTTATTGCAAAGATACAGGACCTGGAATTCAGACTGATGTAGGCTGAAGCCCTGACCCCATGATTTACCAGCTGGGGAAATGGTGTAGTTTTCTCAGCTTCTCTGGGCCTCAGTTTCTTTTCTATAGAATTGGTGTACAGGAGCAATAAATCATAATCTGAAATGTTTTTAAAAGTGTTCATTTTTCTCATGGCTCCTAGGAATTGCTTTTACTTATTGGTAAACATTTTTTTAATCCCCCAAATGTAACGCATGTATGGGCTTAAAAATGAAACAAAACTTTTGACCACTTTTTAATGGGGTTGTTTTTTCTCTTGCTCATGTGATTAATTTCTTTGTAGCGTTTAGTTGTTAGCCCTTTATTAGATATATAATTTATGAATATTTTCTTTCATTCTGTTAGGTTTTCTGTTTGCTCTGTTGATTATTTTCTTAGCAATTCAGAAGCTTTTTAATGAGTCTTAGTTATAAGTACTTTGCCTAGACCAATATCTAAGAGAGGTTTCCTATATGTTTCTAGAATTCTTATGGTTTTATATCATACATTTAAGTCTTTCATTCATCCTGAATTAATGTTTGTATATGGTAAGAGGTAGGGATCTAGTTCCATTCTTCTGCATGTCACTACCCAATGTTCTCAGCACCATTTATTGAATAGGGCTTCTTTTCCCCAGAGTGATTCTTTGTTCTATTCCACTTGTCTGTGTCTCTACTTTCACACCAATAAAAATGCTGTTTTGGTTATGATCGCTTTGTAGTATAGTTTGACATCTGGTAATGTGATGCTGCCAGGTTTGTCCTTTTTGCTTAGTATTGCTTTGGCTCTTTGGGCTCTTTTCCAGTTCCAAACAAAGTGTAGAATTATTTTTTCTAGATCTGTGAAATATGAGACTGCATTTTGATGGAGATTGCATTGACTCTATAATCACTTTGGGCAGTATGGACATTTTAACAATGTTCATTTTACCAATCCATCGGCATGATATATTTTTCCATTTGATGCTGGCATGGATGCAGAGAGATAAAGGAATCCTTATAAATTGTTGGTGAGAATGAAAATAAGTATAATCTCTATGAGGAACAGTATGGAAATCCCTCAAAGAACTAAAAGTAGACCTGCCATTCAATCCAGCAGTCCCATGACTGGGAAGGGAAAATAATCATTTTATCAAAAAACAAATAAACAAACAAACAAAAACGCCTTCACTCAAATGCTTATTATGGCACAATTCACAACTGCAAAAATGTGAAATCAACCTAAATGCCTGTCAGTTCATGAGCGGATTAACAAAATGTAGTACATGTATATCATGGAGTGTTACTCAGCAATTAAAAAGGATGAATTAATATCTTTCGCAACAATGTAGAAGGAGGTAGAGACCAATATCTAAGTGAAGTATGTAAAGAATGGAAAAACAAATACCACATGTACTCACTATTAAATTTGAGCTAACTGATGAGCAGACATGCACAGAGGAAAGTAAAACTCAATGGAAATTAAGCAAAGGGAAAAGGGTACGTGAAAGCCTACATTATGGGTACAATGAACAATATTTGAGTGATGGACACACTTATAGCTTTCCCTCAAGCATTGCCAGAGCAATCCACTTATACAGATAAAAGAAAAAGACACAGGATCTAAACTGTTGACACACACACAAAAGGAAACAAGACTAGCAAAGAATAAGCCTTTTCACATTCTAGTTTTTCTTACTATCAAGGATAGACTCAGGTCAGTCTTCAAGAAATCTGAAATTATAGCATAGCACAGAAAGTAACAATGAAAATGCCTAGAATAAAGTGAAAACTAAAAATGGAGGGTGATGTAAGAGTAAAAACACATACATATGATATAAACTCACTCGAAATATATCCCACGATTCTAAAGTGGATAATATAAATTTAGTCATAGAAATGCAACACAGATTATTAATCTAATCCAAAACTACACTGGGAAGCAGTAAGCTGGTGAGCAGTGTATGTATGTTTGTTCGCCAATTACACCCTCATTTTCCATATTAGCAAGTCAACAGACAAAATTCTTAAAGCCAAAAGCCTAGAACAAAGGCATAATCTTATTGTTTGGAAATAAGCAGGTGGGGCTAGGTGCCTGTAGTTCAGCAGCTAGGACGCTGGCCACATATACCGAGGGTGGCGTGTTTGAACCCGGCCCAGGCCTGCCAAACCACAATGACAACTACAAAAACAACAAAAACAGCTAGGTGTTGTGGTGGGTGCCTGTAGTCCCAGTTACTTGGGAGGCTGAGGAAAGAAAATCACTTAAGTCCAAGAGTTTGAGGTTGGTGTGAGCTATGACAGCACAGCACTCTACCAAGGGTAACATAGTGAGACTCTGTCTCAAAAAAAAAAAAAAAAAAAAGGAAAAGAAATACAGGTGGATATCACAACCAGAAGAACAGGCTAAGCATTATAGGTGGATGTCCCTAGCAAACTAATATAACCACAAGGTAAAAATGTAAAATTCCCCATTTCTCAAAGCTTTGCTTGTCACAGAAGAGCAGCACTCCCCAGCTTCTCTCCATTTTCTTCTTAAAATCTCTACTTTTCTTTCTTTTTGGAGATAGAGTTTCATTCTGTTGCCCAGTCTAGAGCACCGTGGCTTCAGCCTAGCTCACAGCAACCTCAAAGTCCAGTGTTTAAGTAATCCTCCTGTCTCAGCCTCCCATGAAGCTGGGACTACAGGAGCCTGTCACAACAACCAAGCTAAAAATCTCTGGTTTCCAAGTCTTTGCTGAGTCATTTCTGAGGCTTTTCTAGCTTTCCTTTTTTCTGTGTGTGTCAAGAATGTTTGTTCATTTGTCTGTCTGTTACCTGTGAAGGATTGGTTCCAGGATCTCTTGGATATCAACATCCAAAGATGCTCAAGTCCTGGATAAAAAATGGTGTAGTAATCGCACATTACATGTGCACTCATTCCTATTTGCCTTAAATCACCTCTAGATTACTTGTAGTAGCAAATGCAGTGTTATTATGTTATATTTATGTTATATTAGGTTTTTATTTATATTATTTTTATTGTCGTATTATGCCATTTGTTTCTTTTTTAACATTTCTTTTTATCTACAGATGTGAAATTCGCAGATACAGAGGACTTGACTATGATTGTTTGGTGAACCATTTTAACATGGTTGCTTTAATATCTTTTTTAGATAATTTTAATAAATTGTCATCTCCAAGTTGGCATAAATTATCTTTTTTCATTTTGACTTAGATCTCCAAGTTTCCTTTTTCATAAGAACACCATTATGTTGGACTACAGATCCACCCTACTCCACTAAGACCATTTAGTCACATTCTGAGGCATTGAACTTCAACACAGATAACACAGATATGTGGAGGGAGGACAATTCATCTCATAACATGGTATAAATGGATAACTCCTTCAGCATAATTTGCAGAGCTGAAAGGAAACATTCCAGGTGTTTCACAGCTATTTTTGGCTGAGTGAGTGAAGTCTCCTGCTGACTCTGGCAAGAGGCACGGTGAACACTTGGCTGCCGGCCATGGTGGGGACTGACAGGGAGGGCGACTGCAGGTGTGGTCTCTACTTTCCCTAGAGAATGGTACCAAGAATAAAAACGTGGCTGTAAATGCCCTGGTCCTCAGATCATATTAATTTGACAAACATTCCCTAAAGTTGTCATAGGTTGAACTATTAGGAAAATGTAGAAAACAAACAAAAAAATACAAAATAAAACACAGACTCAATTGTATGTGGAAAATCTATTAACTTTGCATTTTCAAAAGGCAGAATTTTCTATGAGCTGAAAATTTTCATACTGTGCCAACAATACAAATGTATTTAGAATCCAATGGTATTTTTATTATAATTGGACCTCACTAATGCAAACAGAAACGTGTTTAGGAGAGGTGCATATCGCTGCTGACGCTGTTAGACTATTACATTCTATCAGACTAGAAAATGTATAAGTGGCCCTAAGCCTATGACAGAGAAAATGGAAAATTTTCTAAGCATTGTGACCTTTCTCAATTTTTCATGATTTTTCTATCAGCTCCCACATACTTTTTAAATTTAAACTGAACATGTCACCCCCAGATAATTTTGACTGGAGCTGACACTACAGCTTGTGTTTTCTCAGTATCTTCTAATCATTCATACTCATTACTTGTCATTGGCATGAAGGGCAAACAGCCTTATCAAGCTGTTCAAAGAACTTATGGAGTCCAATTTCTGTTGTTATATGGAGAAAAAGCAAACATGATCTTTAAAGATGTGCCTTAATGTTTTGTAACATTTATAACATGTAATAACTGGCACGTAAGCATCAACCTCTTGAATTGTTCCAATGCAGATAAAAGAACTGCATGGATGAAATCCCCACATTAATCATTTTATTTTATGGAAAATGTCTCATTGTATATATTTTCTTATGTGACAAATAATTTTCAGTTTAAAAAATGACTAGAGGCCAGGCTGGTGGCTCACGCCTGCAATCCTACCACTCTGGGAGGCTTAAGTGGGAGGTTCACTTGAGCTCAGGAGTTTGTAAGTAGGAGTAAGACTCATCTCTACTACAAATAGAAAAATTTACCAGGCATCATGGCAGGCACCTGTAGTCCCCACTACTTGGAAAGCTGAGGCAAGAAGATTCCTTGAAACCAGAAGTTTGAGGTAGGTATCTACCTCTGGCACTCTATCCTGGCAATAGAGTGAGACTCTGTCTCCAAAAATCAAAAAGATTCAGAGTCAGTGTCCCTTATTATTTATTGTTTAAGTTATTTAAGTTTCACAGCCATGCAAAAGGGTATACCACATAAGCAGGTGAGATAGTACATTGAACATATTACCATCAAATCTTTTTATCCAGAAATATATAAAGCAAATCCTCAGGTGCAGTGACAAAACAATAAAATAAAATTCAAGTCTCTGGAAGCCACCAAGTCATATGAAGGCTTGTAAGCTACAGAACAAGGAAGGGTAGGAAATTTATTCTAGGAAGAGGGAACAGAATGCATACAAAGGAGCAGCTTCTGGGGCCAAACCCATAGCTGGGACTCAAGTGAAGGGGAGGGGAGCAAGAAAGCTGGAGAAGTTTCCCCAGCAACAAAAACCGGCAGCAGTGAACATGGTGGTGGAAAGATGGCCCACCATGGAAATTCAGAGGGGAAGTGTGACTGGTATATATTTAGGGTTGGGTAATTAAAATCTACAAAAGATGAGGGCTAGGATTTAGGGTGGAGGAAAGACTTAAAAGAACAGAACTAAGAGAAGAATAAAAGGCTTTAGGAAAGAATGGAGAATGGAGGCAACCCATTGGGCAATTGGGCCATCCAAAGCACATCCACCTAGAGCATTCATACGTGTGTGTAGTGAGAGTCTCTACTATTATCTGATCTAATCACATGGAAGAGCTTAATTTTCTACTCGGTTCTGACTCTCCAGAGTTTAGATGATCCTGCCAACAATGAGCAGATTGCTCTTTATACCTTTTCCTAGTTGCCTGTATACTCTGCCTTTCACAGAAACAGTGGTCAAAGTGGTAACTAATATCCTTTTCTTCTTTCTCCTAATAAAAATTTTCATATATACCAGCCAGATGTAAATGATTAGGAGCAATCTCAGCATGCAGAAAGGGCATAAAGAAGATATTATATTAATGAATAGTGCCCTCAAGAACAACCCATCGATCCTTTTCTCTGTTCCCTTCCCTATCACCCAGCTCTTAAAGATGGTGCTTCATGCAGATCTGCTGAGTGACAGACAAAGGGAATTTCCCCAGGAGAGAAGAAACTGGCTTTGGGGTGATACTGCCTGGGTATAAAATATTTCACCTGTTACTTATGCATACCTGATCTTCTATATGTGTGGTCTAGCTTCGCCAAGACTTTGATTTAGAACGCCCGCATAATAGTATGAAAAGTAATACCATCTATTTAACTATCATGTGCTCCCATTTTCATGTTTGTGGTTTTGGGAGAGTTAGTGAAATAGCAATATGTCATCACTGTCTTGTTTTGGTTCTACTAAAGCAGTGGTTCTCAACCTGTGGGTCGCAACCACAGAACTGCAACCATTAGAAAAGTTCAGAACCACTGTACTAAAGAATTATGAGCTGAGAATTCAGAACATTTAAGTGAGGTATCCAGAGAAATAAACTAGGGGAGGGGAGGGGGCGTCCATTTCCTAAACCCTACAGAAGAGTAAATAATATAAATAAACAGGACTTGACATTAATTAGAATGCTTTGCTAAAATAACAGGACATCTGACAACAAAATGGCATTATTGTTCTCCCATAACAGGAATTCCATGAGGAGGCAGCTGTCATTGTTCAGCTGTCTTTGCTCTGGGTTGGCATTTGGTTGATTTGGGGCATTCACGATTGTCAAGTCTTTCTACAATGCTTGGCTTCCTGGTCACAATCGTATTCAAAGACAGGCAACCAGAAAGAGTAGGGCAGAAGCATTCTTTCTTGAGTTTCTATGTTCTTTGAGGGAAATAATCTTTGGAGAAACTCTAGCCTGCTCCAGGAGACTTCCTCATTTAATCTTTTTGCCCTGTCTCTCCTCATCATTTCTGGTGAGGCTGGTGTCTGGCTTTGCTCACCTCTGTTGATGAAGACAGCCAAGGGAGAGGAGAGGCAAGAGATGCTGGTGGCAGATACTATGGCAACAACATTTGCCCCAGATTGATTAATACGAGTTACAGAGACTTACATTTCAACTCGGTATAGGTGGTTTCTAGACTCATGAGGAACCATGCTACTTGTGGAAATGGTAAACTTCTCCAACACAGACACTACCTACTATGTGGAAGATCCCAAATTATGCACTGAGAACACAAAATGAATAAAAGCTGTAGACGTTCTGAAGTGAAGTTTGCAATCTGGTGACCTGGTCTAAGAGACCAATGGCTCTAGGAGTTTGCCAACAAGGAACCAAGGAACACAATCATGGTGCCTCCGCCCTCTACCCAACCAGGGAACCCTATGGAAGATAGACTTGGGAAGCTCTCATTTACAAGATCTTTGCGATCTCATCTCATTCACAGAAGTAGCTTTACTCTTCCCTTTCCTGCATAAGCCATGTGACTCAGACACAGTCGCTGCCCCCTCCCACTTGTGGTACCAACAGCCCCTAAATGCCTGTCTGTCAACTCTCAATATCTTCCCCACATGTGGCCTAAAATAACATTTGTAAGGTGCAGATATGTTGACTGCAATCAATAATACACATTAACTGAGTGTTTAGTCCTGACTTGGCCCTTGCTTGAGCATAAGCCTTAAGAAAGCCATTGTGTGGGTTTGGTTTGAATGGGAAGCTGGTGAATGGAGGGTGAGGAAGGACAGAAAGAGATTTTAATTGTTTGAAGGAAAGAAAGGGAGAAAATGTCACATTTGATCAAGTATATCTGGATTTGCATAAATAATTTAAACAATTTAAATAGGAAAATAAGATGACTGCAGTGTCCAACTGCAAACAAAAAAAATGTTTTAAAGAACTATGATAATTTATCACAATAATTTGAACTATATGGACATATTACTCTTAAATAAGTTCTTGTTTCTAGTATGTGGTGTGGACATCAGAGACAAGACCTTATTTAAGAGCTAACTATCATACTTACTCTATCCTTCTGGGAAGGATGGAAAGTTAGCTTTATGAGTTAAGCTAGCTTTATTTATTTATTTACTGTAAAGTTAGCTAGCTTTATTTGTCAACCTTTCTCTATCCAAGGATACAGTAAATATGATAGTTAGCTTTATTTGGCAACCTTATTGGGCTAAAAAGTGCAGAGAGCTAATTGGTAAAGTATTGTGTTACTGGGTGTGTCAGGGGCCATTTTCAGAAGAGACTAGCATTGAATGAGTAAACTGAGCAAAGAAGACCCACCCTCATCAATGGGGTGGGCACCATCCAGTCTTTTGAGGGCCTTGACAGGAAATGTAGGGAAAAACAAATGTATTCTCTCTTCTGAAGCCAGGACCTCCATCTTCTTCCACACTTGGATACCAGAGCTCTTGTTTCTGAGCACTTTGGCCTTGCACAAATGGCCTCCAGGTTCTCAGGCTTTTGGTCTCAGGCTGAATTACACCACTGTGTTTCCTGGCTCTCCAGCTTGCAGACAGCATGTAGGAGGATGTCTTGGCCTTGGAATAGTGTGAGCCACTTTGCTAAGAAATCCCCTCATGAATCTATACAGTGTATATGCTATTGGTTCTGTTTCTTTGGAGAACTCTCATAAGGTGGGTAAATTAAATCTAATTCCAGAGAAGGTTAAAAATTCAAGTGCACTGGATTAGTGAGGACACAAACAACACTAGCTGAGAATATGTCCAAACACTGGCTTGGCACCCATAGCACTGTGATTACGGTGCCACCCACGTGCACCAAGGGTGGCAGGTTTGAACCTGGCCCGGGCCAGCTAAGCAACAATGATAACTGCAACAAAAAAATAGCCAGGCATTGTGTCAGGTGCCTGTAATCCTAGCTACTTGGATGGCTGAGGCAAGAGAATTGCTTAAGCCCAAGAGTTTGAGGTTGCTGTGAGCTGTGATGCCACGGCACTCTACCCAGAGTGACATAGTGAGACTCTGTCTCCAAAAAACAAAATCTCCCTGTCTATTCAACCACCTTGAGAAAGCAGAGGTCATTCACAGAGATAAGAATATGGGCAGCAAATAAGACTCTGCCACGCACATATGCTGTGTTCACGGACTTCTGTGTATTATATCTTCATACTGATTCAATTTCTAGTTGGATAAATTTGTGGTAAAACATCTGGTAATAAGTTTGACAGATGTACCTTACTTATGTTTTTTCTGTTCCCAGGAAAGATTGAGAAAAAATTTGCCAACAAAGGAAATAATCAACATAACTTCCACTCGAGAAATTTGCACCTAAGTGCAGCTGGACACACCTTAACCCTGTGTGGAATTATTTCATCACTTCCTACAGTATCAAAAACATACAAAAGTGCTTTGTTGGTTTTATTTTGTGATCTTAAAAATAGTATATGGATTTTATAGAATGTTTGAGAAAAGGAAGTAATATCTGAATAGTAATATAATAGCTCAATGCCCAAAGCTATACTGTACTTTCTTTTTACTTGACTATAAGACTTGAATACTTCCTATTTCATAACCTCATAAACAGCTGCAGAAATTTCTCCTTATGGATGTGCCATATATTAATTAACATTCCAGAACTTTAGAATACTTTTAAGCCTTATACTTCCTGTCTTGCTACCATGTATTTCCTCATAAGAATTCCCAGCAATGACATTCATGATCAAAGTGTGTGAGTTTGTTAATTATGTTTGCTATGTATATTGGCACTTGTCTCTACAGAATATCTATCTATTCAACCATGCATTTGCCACAAGTGATTATGGTCATTAAAAAAAACTATTGAAGTAAAAATACATGCTGTGGATATGGTTTTAATAATTTGAATATTAGTAATTTTGGATTTTAATATGTTTATTATTTTAGTTTCTTATGTTTTCTTTTGACATACAGGACATTGCTTCAGCTACATGGTTCTTTTCTGATATTAATTTTCATCAATTTATTAATCAAATGTCTGGGGAAGTTTATATGATAGGTAACCAAAAATGGTAGAGGTCTAACAGTCAGGCTATACACAGAGGTTGCAGAGATGCTGACTTTGTTTTGTGCAAAATCTGCTGGAAATTCTAGTCTTTGAATTACTGCTGCTGAGATTTTCTTCCCTTCTCTCTATATCCCCATTACCAAGGCAATTATGTCTGGGTCTCCCATTAAACTTTCATGAGTCTCACCACTATACCCAGAGCATGGGGAAGCTTCAGGAAAACCTCCATATGTGGGATTTATAGAAGTTTTTAAATGTAATGGGAGAGCCACCGCTAGAGAGAGGGCACAGGACAGGGTCAACCTCATTACTGTACCATGTTAATCAGAGTGCTTTGCTTCACCGGTAGAATAACCTTTTGTTCAACCAGCACTAGTAATATGAATTTATAAAAATGTAAACAAAAATTGAGAATATACTTTCAGACATTTCTTAATTTCTCCCAAATTGAATGCCAGGGGACATAAATGCTGTTCTTTTTGCTTT
>CAUYRH010077382.1:0-19027 GCA_963574655.1 Perodicticus potto
GCATAACAAAATCCCCAAACCAGAGATGTTGGCATTGATGTGGAGAAAAGGGAACACTTCTACACTGCTAGTGTGAATGCACACAAATACGTTCCTTTTGGAAGGATGTTTGTAGAATACTTAGAGATCTAAAAATTGACCTGCCATTTGATCCTATATTCCTTTACTAGGTATACATCCAGAAGACCAAAAACTACATTATAACAAGGACATCTGTACCAGAATGTTCATTGCAGCCCAATTCATAATTGCTAAGTCATGGAAGAAACCCAAGTGCCCATCGATCCACGAATGGATTAATAAATTGTGGTACATGTATACCATGGAATATTATGCAGCCTTAAAGAAATATGGAGACTTTACCTCTTTCATGTTTACATGGATGGAGCTGGAACATATTCTTCTTAGCAAAGTATCTCAAGAATGGAAGAAAAATTATCCAATGTACTCAGCCCTAATATGAAGCTAATTTATAGCTTTCATATGAAAGCTAAAACCCAATTATAGCACAAGAATATGGGCAAGAGGGCAAGGGAGGGGAGGGAATGAGAGAGGATGGGTGGAGGGTGGGCAATTGGTGGGATCACACCTATGGTGCATCTTAGAAGAGTACAGGTGAAACTTACTAAATTCAGAATAGCAATGTCTACATATAGTGATTAATAAAATGCCATGAAGGCTATGTTGAACAGTTCAATAAAAGTATTTCAGATTGTATATGAAGTCAGCACATTGTGCCCCATGATTGCACTAAGGTACACAATTATGATTTAATAAAAATTAAAACAACAAGAACAAAAAAAAGAAGTGAATTGCAAAGTCATTGCTTTTAGGCAGTCTGTGAAAGTGTTTCAGACACTATAAGATTTCCAAGAAGAACTCGAGAGAGAATATAGGCTTTGAAAGGGAATTTCTTACAACTTCCACAGCACTTAATCATAGTGCCAGGTAGCGTCATGGGGCTTATTCAATTGGAGCACATTAAGTGAAAAGGCCTATTAAGTGCTGGTCATACAGGTGTACTCAACGCAAAAAGTAACTTCTTGCTCTTTTGATGTATACTGGTCCTCAAGTTAATGATGGTTTAATGGTTCAGCTTAACGATATTTCAACTTTATCATGGCAAGAAAGTGATGTGCATTCAGTAGAAACTGTATTTCGTGTACTCTTGAGACCATTCTTCTTTTCACTTACAGTATGGTGTTCAATAAATTACATGAGCTATTCAGCATTTTTATTATAAACGTGGCTTTATTTTTACATGATTTTTTCCATATCTAGGCTAATCTAAGTGTCCTGAGCAAGTTTACCATAGGCTAGGCTAAGCTGTCTGGTAGATTAGGTGTATGAAATGCATTTTTGAATGGTGATATTTTGAATTTACCATGGGTATATCAGGAAATAACCCCACTGTAAGTCAAGGATCGTCTATGTTCTATGAGGAGGAGAGACTGATGTATAGAAATAAATGAACTTGCAAGAAAAATATCACAGTAGTTAAGTTCTTTTTAGAGAAACAGTGTGATAATGTGAGAACCTTAGTCTGAAGGGTCAAGGAAGTCTTCTGTAAGGAATTGGCATTTAAATTGTGGAGAAGAGGATCCAGTGGTGTAAATGTGGTGGTGTAGCTCAGAAGGCACAATTTTGAAAGAGGAACTGGCTGGTGCAAAGGCTTCGAGGCGGGAGCACACTTGGCTGGACAGAGCTGGAAGGTCAAGCAGTTGAAACGTGGTGGGTGATGGGGAGAGAGGAATTCAATGAAGCCAGACAGGTAGGCAGAGTCCAGATCATCCAGGGTTTTGGAAGCCAGGGTGAGAGCTAGGCATTAGTTTTAGAGTATAATCAAAACCCAAGGGAGAGATTTAAGCAGGGAGACACATGATATGACTGTGTTTATAAAATATTGCTCTTGCCGATGCGTAAGTACAGAAAGGAAAGTGAAAGCAGTGCAACTTACTTAGATAAGGAAAATTGGAGAGGAGGCTAGGTTAGGGAGGAAATAGGCAGTGGTTCTGTTTGGCCTTGATAATGTTCAGGTACCTTTAAAAAGCTATCAAATAGACAATGGGTTATAGTAATGTGGAATTCTGAGGAAAGATCCACGCTGAATATACCAAGATTCAAGGGGCATCTATCTTCCTGTAGATGATATTTAGAATGCTTAGAGCTATGGGACAAGGGGGGGCCCCAGGAAAGCTGTGTAGACCAGTGCCCTTCAACAGAAAAACAGTCCATGCCACATGTGTGAGCCATGGATATGATTTTAAATTCTCCATTAGCTACACTAAATAAAAGTAGCCACATTGAGAAAGTAAAAAGAATCAGGGGACATTAATTTTAATGATAGGTTTAATTCAAATAAGGAGTAAGGAGTTGCAAGGAATGTGGGTTTAAGTTTCTTTCTTACTTAAGATGGGGATTCTAGAGCATGTTTGTGTATCAATCTGGATAAATTAGCAGAGAGGGTAAGGGCCAGAATGCAGAAGAGAGAAAGGAGAAGGGATAATTATAAGAGCAGATTCTAGAAAATGGTGAGAGGTTGACATTCAGGAAAAAAACAGAGGTATCCCCTTTGCCAGGGGTGAGGACTCTTTCTTTTTCAAAATAACATTAGGGGAAACAGAGCATCTTCAGTGTAGGCAGATTAGGAATTTGGAAATGGGAAGCAAAGGGAGTTCTTTGCATAATTTCTGCTTCTATTTTCTTAGTAAAATAAAAGACAAGGCCAAGGGTGGAAGGTCACAGGTGCATGAAATTTGAGGAAAGAGGAAGAAGTAAAAAAAAGATTTGAAGAGTAAAAAGTATAGCTTGTCTACTTTAGTACCTATTTGAGATTTATGTTCATGTCCTTTTTTCTTTTTTTCCTATCTAGAAATATTTAGCTGCGTGGATTGCAGGCTCAGAGTAGGTAATACTAGGGTATAGTCATGTTTGGGCTTAGCCTGGTTGGCTCTGCAAAAGAAAGAGTGGCTGGTGATTCAAGAGCGTTTATAAAGGAATGATTACAACAATGGACAAGGAACTCTTCATTGGCTAAGGAGGAAAGAAGAACATGAGTAGGCTCATTGATTCTAGCAACCACGGATTGGTCATCTTGATGAAGTTAAAGCATTTTTTGGAGTAAAAGTAAAAGAAGCAGGCTAGAAATACAGGAGTTGGTGATTAAGAAAATAGGGCACTTCTGTGGCTCAATGGGCTAAGGCTCAAGCCACGTACACCTGAGCTGGTGGGTTCAAATCCAGCCAGGGCCCGCCAAACAACAATGACGGCTGCAACCAAAAAATGGCTGGGCATTGTGGCGGGGCCTGTAGTCCTAGCTACTTGGGAGGCGGAGGCAAGAGACTCGCTTGAGCCCAGGATTTGGAGGTTGCTGTGAGCTGTGATGTCACAGCACTCTATCCCGGGTAACAGCTTGAGGCTCTGTCTCAAAAAAAAAAAAAAAAGCAAAAAACAGAAAACCTAAAGAAATAGTTTAAAAATTGAAAGCAATTGCTCCTGGTGGAAAGAAATTGGATAAATTTTTTTTAATTATTGAATCATAGCTGTGTACATTGATGCATTTATGGGGTACAATGTGCTGGTTTTATATACAATTTGAAATACTTGCATCACAGTGGTACATTTCAAAACTAAGAAATTAAGAAATGAGGGCTCGGCGAGTGTGGCTCAATGGGCTAAGGCGCCAGCTACGTACACCTGAGCTGGCAGGTTCGAATCCAGCCTGGACCTGCCAAACTACAATGGTGGCTGCAACAAAAAAAAATGGCCAGGCATTGTGATGGGGCACCTGTAGTCCCAGCTACGTGGGAGGCAGAGGCAGTAGACTCGCTTGAGCCTAGGAATTGGCGGTTACTGTGAGCTGAGATGCCTCAGCACTCTGTCCAGGGTGACAGCTTGAGGCTCTGTCTCAAAAAAAAAAATGAATATAATTGTGATGGATGTGTTACTTAGTTCAATGTAAGCATTTCACACTGTATGTCGAAGCAGTATCCTGAACCCCATAAATGCATCAATGTACAAAGTTGTGATTTAATAAAATAATAATAATAAAAGAAAAAAGAAAACAAGGCACTTGAAATGGGGATTTTTGAGGTCAGAAGCTCAAGGGCATGAGTATGGGGCTGGATAGGTGAAGTAGAATGAAGGAATAGATTGTTGGAAGTGTAAAAGTTGAGGAATGGGGTAGCCAGAGCGATGGATGGGTTATCCACATGGATACATGCATACTAAAGCTTCCAAGAATGGTGAGTGTCATAGTGGAGTAAGCAGAAGACAGTCTTGTGTCAAAGACATTGAACAGGGGAGCACTCAGGAGTTGATAATTAACTGTAACAAGGAAGAGTTCTGTGTGGTTAAAGGAACTGGGGATTTTGAAAGCAGGAGGAAGATGGTCTTAAAATTAAAATTGGCAGCAAGGATGAGGTGTAAGTATGGGGAGAAAAAGCCTCCACTTATGAGAGTCAAGATTTAGTATGGCAACAGGTGAAGGCAGCATAACCAGCATTGCCTAAATTCAGAAGACACCATTTACCTAGGAGAGATAACGTGAATGACACATATCCAAAGTGGCCAGGGAAAATCCAGAGAAGTTGAAGAGTAGAGGGACATCTTCTTAGGACACAAAAGTTCCACAGGGCTAGGGGAAGGGGTGAGAGAGTTCACAGAGATGCAGAGATGCTAGGGAACAAGAGCCCAGTGGTTATGAGTGGCCCAAGAGGTTCAAGTTCCCTGTATTTCATGCACAGGCCGATTTCTAAACCATTTGTGCTGTTCAATGTAATTTTCCCAGGCTTTTTTTTTTGTTGTTGTTAGAATTTTTTTTTTTTTGAGACAGAGTCTTACTTTGTTGCACTCAGTAGAGTACAATGCTGTCATAGCTCACGGCAACCTCAAACCCTTGATAATGCTTGGGCTCAAGCACCCCTCTTGCCTCAGCCTCCCTAGTAGCTGGGACTACAGGCACCCACCACAATGCCTGGCTATTTTTGTTTGTTTGTTTGTTTTGTTTTGTTTAGCAGAACAAAACAACTGGAACCCACCAGCCCCCAGAGCATGAGGCCGATGCCCTAACCACTGAGCTATGGGTGCCCCCATAATTTTTAAATCATGAGATTGGAGACAACTTATCTCTAGGACTCTGTTTTCAGTCAGCAACAGCCTGAAGTCCTTCAGCTGCAGGTATTTTGGAGTCTGGCAAAACTCCCCAAACAGGCAATGTCAGGCAAATTGGCATGATCTCTGGCTGTCACTGCTCTTCTCTTGCCTCCAGAAGGATGTATGGAAAGGTCAGGTTACTTGGTCACAGGCCCAGTATTAGTTTTGGAAGTCGTCCTGTTACCCATCCGTGAGTATTTCCATTTGACCTCACCTGAGCTTGCATCCATGAGAAGAGTTTACACAGTCTATGATCCTGGATGTAGAATGCCTTTTCTTTCTTTCCAGAGGTGATGGAATGGGCTAGTTTCCCTACAGTTTTCTGAATTACCAAATAGTCATCATAAGTGACTTATGCCTGCTTTGGAAAACATTGCAAATGAGGTGGGAGCGTTGAATCCAAACACCTACTGCCTTGAACATTAGCAGACAGCATTTATGGATTGCAAAAGTCAACCAAGGCCTGCACCTCCTTGTCCTACTACACCACTGCCCACCTGGTAGCCTCCCACATTGTCCCTGAGGTCAACTTGTCTCTTAGATGTTATCCAGACCTATATGCTTTATTCAAGGGCACTCTGGGCTCTGAACCACTCTTAACTGCCTTCCCCTGAAAATTAAGTTCCCACCAAGCTACCGAGGCCCCCATATTACATTCTGTCCACTCCAAGAAGACCTATCAGTGATGGCATTCAAAAATGTGAAATTTGAAACAGGCAGTGAAATAAATCCTATCCGGAGTTCAAATCCTCATTCTAGTATTTAACTAGCTGTGAACTTGGACAGGAGACTCGACTTCTCTGATTCTCAGTTTTGATGTTTGCAAAATGACTCACTTTATACAGCTACAGGTTAAGCATCCTTCATACAAGAATGAATCTGAAATCCAAAATGCTCCAAAATCCAACATTTTTGGAGCACCAACCTGATGCCCCAGGTGGAAAATTCCACATATAACCTACAAAACATACACTTCATTTCATGCACAACAATGCTAAAAAGAAATGTACAAAATAGCTTTTGAGTTTTCTGTGCAGTATATATATTCATCTATATATAAATGAATTTCATGCTTAGATTTGGGTCTCATTCTCAAGATAAGTTATTATATACATGCAAATATTTCAAAACTTGAAAAAATGTGAAATTTGAAATACTTCTGCTCTCAAGTATTTTGGATAAAGGATACTCAACCTTATTGGGCGGACTAAATGAAATGCTATATGTAAGTTGTTTACAACTTAGAGGTAGGGTAAATTATCCACAACTGACTATTGTTAATATTCTTACCATGACACCCTGGCAATGGATCGCATTTCTGGTCAAGGCTAATGGTTTCTGGGGAGGGTGCTAGTCACGCTGGTCTGGGCCCTCCCAATCCCAAAACTTCAAAAGCCTTTCAGCAACTGCTGGAGGATAAGACAGGGGAAAATCTGGTTCCTCTGCCTTTTACAGAAAATGTGCTGATGCAAACTCAGCCTCAGAGAGCTTCTTTCAGGGGATTAGGTGGGCTCCAAATGGCACAAGATAAAACTTGATGACTGAATTGTTGAGCATTTTCCTTTGGCAAAAAGCTCAAAGGGACCATTTTTTAAAACTCTTTTGCTGGTATATAATTTAAGCATTATACTAAAAAGTGAGGAGGAAGCATTTTTCATATCAGGCTTTCTTTGCCAACCACAGAGAAGGAGGTATCTGGTTCCTACTGTTTATAAAAAAATAGGTGAGATACTATAAATCATGTCAAAAACCTAAATTCCATGCAGTATTCTCCTTTCCACTCCTGACCTTAAATTGATGCATTGTTCCTCTAGCTTAGCTTTATTTTGGCTTTACTGAGTATATGCTTAGCTACCTTCTAGCTCCTGTTACAATACCTCAGTGGTGCTAGGCTTGGTGCAGAGATACCGAAATGAATCAGGCAAAGGCTTTGCCAGTGGCCTCCTCATCCATGTTGGGAGATAGGAGCCAGGCATCTGTGAGATGCAGGGTCAAAGCCAGGCCTGGTCCTGGGTCAAGGGGGGGGGTGGGGAGAGGAGACAATGGCAAGGGGAAGGGAGGGAATATGTCTTGGGCACCTCCCTTGTGCCAGGCATGGTGCCAGACACTCCCATTTGACCCTCACGAGCGCCCTGAGCAGTAGGCAATGCTATCCCAATCTTACAGCCAGGTCAAAAGAAAAATTTAAAAACTGGAATTTAGTTGCAGAACAGTGCCAAAAGGAGAGGACATTATAGCAGTAACTAATGGGATAATTTCTGAAGACTCTCCCTATCTTGACTTCATCTTATTTTCCTATTGTAACAATAACAATGAAACATACCCATTTGTCTCTTTATGTGCCAGCTACTGTCCTCAGTTTTATATATACAAACTCATTTACTGTAGCTCAGGGTGGGTGTTACAATTCTCATTCTGCAAACTGGATAATGAAAACACGGAAATGTCAACTTACTTGCCCCAAGTTGTATAGCTCATGACAGGAAGGAGCCTGGTTGGAAGAAGCTGTGGAATCTCAGCTCTTAATTATCTTCTATATTGACTTTTTAAATGATTTTTCTTCACTCTTGTTTTTTGATTTTAAAAAGTTGATTATTAATGTCTCTCTTTGTAGATTTCAAATCCTCTTGTTTGGAGAAGAACTCAGAAATAATACATGTATATGTTATGGCAATATGATGCTTTTTTCTTAATTCACCATAGTCAGAGGATGAAGGAAAGTAGAAAGGAATTGAGAAATAGTTCTCCATTATGTTTCCATCCATTTCCATCTTTACATAAAAAATCTGAATACACCCACAAACACAAAATACACGTGCATAAATTCTAGAACAAACAGGGAAAACAAGCAGAGTTTAGGCATACTATGTCCTAAACATAGGCAGCATGGATTGAGTGTTTCCACGGCTCTTTATTTTCACTTCTTTAATCCATTCACCTAGATCATCTATTGAGGGCCACTGTGCATGTGGTTGTGCCTACACATATGTGTGTGTGTATGTGTATTTGAGGGTGTTTTGTTGACGAGGCTGCACATTCTCTGACATCACTGAATGTTAGTCTCTTCTTTTTACTCTGACATGTATTCACACTGCAAACATACACAATGAATCTCTCTCTCTTTCTCTGTTTCATCTTCTCTCCTTTATACTCAAACATTTGAGCAGAGAGCCCTTACAGCACATGCATGCTGCTGGCTTCCTACCCAATAAGCTTCTCCTTTTTGTTTAGTGCTGAGATCTGACTATACTTGGAGTGATGATATACTTAGCTTCAAGGCTGTTTTTCAGTTCTCTTTGCAACAGGGGGTGAGCCTTCCTAATTTTGTCCAGATTCTTGGTGACTTTGTCTTCCATTTTGTTACTTTCTTGAGACATTTTTGAACTTCTTTTTGCTGGTTTTCCACTTTTTTTTCAATTCCATTCATCTTATTTGCCATCAATATTCTGAATTCCATTTCTGTCATTTCAACAATTTTTTTATGGTTGGAAAAAGCTCCATTACGATCCCTTAGGGTGGGCGGCACCTGTGGCTCAGTCAGTAGGCTGCCGGCCCCATATGCCAGAGGCTCAGTCAATAGGGTGCTGGCCCCATATGCCAGAGGTGGTGGGTTCAAATCCAGCCCCAGCCAAAAACTGCAGAAAAACAAAACAAAACAAAACGATTCCTTAGGGGAGTTGATCTTTTCTGATTTTTCATGTTTGGGGGGTCCTTTTGCTGATTCTTCCTTACCTGTGGTTTTTTTTTCTTTCTTTCTTTCCTTTATTTTTTCTCCTTTTAACTCTAGGCTATGGGGTTGAGTTAGCCCTGTTTGCTCTGACTTCCTTCCTGCTGCTTCTCTCTGCTTGGGGTATCCCACCTGGTGACTCTGTGTCCTCACAACACTGTCTCTGAGTGGAGCCGTCTGAGTGGTGGCACAGTCTGTGTGGAGCTATCTGAGTGGAGCCATCTGAGTGGAGCTGTCTGAGTGGTAGCACAGTCTGAGTGGAGCCATCTGAGTGGAGCCATCTGAGTGGTAGCATAGTCTGTGTGGAGCTGTCTGAGTGGAGCCATCTGAGTGAAGTTGTCTGAGTGGGGCCATCTGAGTGGAGCCATCTGAATGGAGCTATCTGAGTGGAGTTGTCTGAGTGGAGCTGTCTGAGTGGAGCTGACTGAGTGTAGCTGTCCGAGTGTAGCTGTCCGAGTGGAGTTGTCTGAGTGGAGCTGTCTGAGGGGAGCTGACTGAGTGTAGCTGTCCGAGTGTAGCTGTCCGAGTGAAGCCATCTGAGTGGAGCCATCTGAGTGAAGCCATCTGAGGGGAGTCGTCTGAGTGGAGCCATCTGAGTGAAGCATCTGAGTGGAGCCATCTGAGTGGAGCTGTCTGAGTGAAGCTGTCTGAGTAGAGCCATCTGAGTAGAGCCGTCTGAGTGGAGCCGTCTGAGTGAAGCCATCTGAGTGGAGCCATCTGAGTGGAGCTGTCTGAGTGGAGCCATCTGAGTGGAACTGTCTGAGTGGCAGCATCTGCTCATGCTACTCCTGCTTTTCTCAGGAAAGGCTACAAACGGAATTGCCAGTAGACCACCATCTTGGAGAGCCTTTCTCCTTGCAGCTAGGGGTGGGGTGGTCACTGAGACAGAGCAGATGTTTTGGGTGGAAGATCTAGAAAATCTCTGAGGAGGCACATAGACAGCTCCTCCCCCATGTCCTTCCACCTTTCTGCCTAGAATGTGACTAGGGTACATCTAGCTTTGACGCTCATCTTGGACCATGAGGGAACGAGGATGAATGCCCTGTGTATGGCTAGAGGAAAACTAAAACAGAAAGGGTGGCGTGTGAGTCCTATACTGCCTAATACTAGACTCCTTTCAGACGACAGTGAAACAAAGTTTTATCTCCTGGAATCCATCCTTTCTGGTCTCTGGTCTTTGTGGTTAGAAGCCAAGCACAACTTCTAGCCAACAGAAGATTTAATTTTTTATATTAAATGAAAATAAGAAAAATAATAAGCATTTTCTGAAAATAATTTAAGTTTTGCATCCTCATCTTCTGGATTAAATAGTGAACCCAAAAGATTGTTAGTCAAGAAAAAGAAAAGTCCTTTATTTTGTCATTAAAAAAAAAAAAAACAGTTAAAATTTTAATGGCCCACTCTTAAGAAGAAGAATATCTCCCAAGAGATTTCTATCTTGAAATGCTCCCCCACCTTTTTTAGTTAAGTGTTTTCCTTTCACGAATTCTTTCTTCCTCTTGGGTTTGTTAACAGAATTTGTCAATTTTCCATGGCATCTTCAGAAACTCCACTAGCTCTCTGTCTCTGCACTTAGCATTTTGAAAAACATCCCAGAGCAATCCATCTTCCCTCTATTGGCACTTACAGGAAAGTCTCAATTCCTCCTTGTGAAAACCAAATGCTTTTCAACATAACTAGTGATAACCGAGTGGGTAGCAAACTAAAGCCTGAAAAACACAACAGCAGTTAAATGGATGTTTGTGACATGTGAAGAGCTTATTGTCGAGAGTTTCCTGAGAGATTTACATGTTTTCTTCTCTTAGGATTCTTCCAGTAGTTAATTCCCTGCAGTGTAAAACTGGAAACAAGGAGCTCCAAGGAGGCAAGAGAAGTGAGGGGGAAAGTGTTTAGAATACAGTGGTGTGCTATAAACATTTAACAACTGGTTTGGGAGTGGGGAGGAAGTCTGATCCACAGCATTCGCCAGTTTCTATGGTGTGAGTATGCTCACCATGGCTGATTTCAGCTACCAGGCTGCTGAGAGCTAGCTTGTAAATTTCCAGAATGAATTTAACAATCAGCTCTCAGAAGCCTTTGGAGCTGTCTCTAGCATTTCCCTGCAGGCACGTCCTCTCCATCATACTTCCCAACAATCCTAGGAGGAGGTTTTTATGGGATCATGTTAAAGGTGCTGGAACAGAGGCTATGAGATGTTAAGTAACTTGTCCACAGTTGCTGAACCTTTTGGCAGTGTGGCTGGGATTTGCACCTATGCCTGTCTGATTTCACAGTTGAGTTTTCAACTCCTACATTGAAAAAACATGGATAAAATGAAAAGAAAGGAAAAGTAAAAGAAGAAGTCGAACAGTAAGGTGCAGTTTTAGGCTGACCCCAAGCAGGTCCCTGAGGCCTCTCCAAGCAGTGTACTAGGACATAGGTCAGCACACTGCAGCCCATGGGCCCAATCCAGCCCCGTGACCTATTTTTGAATGGCTGAATGTTTATTACATTTGAAATAATTGTTAGAATAGCAAAAATAAAACAAAGAAGAAAATGTGATAGAGCCTGAATGTGGCCTATCAGGCCTGAAGTATTTATACTCTCCGGCCTTTTTTTGCTCTGCCAGGCCTGACATGACCTCACTAGCCTACCAGTTGTAGGGAGAGAGAACAGCCACCTTTGGTGAAAATCTCCTACTGCCCCCAGCACTTGCTGTGGATTATCTAAATTAGTTCTTAAAATAATCCTGAGATGGTTTGCCTTTGCTGTCCCCATTTTAGCCAGAGGGAAAACTAAGGCTTCAGGATGAATTTGCTTGTCTAAATTCCCATCTAGGAAGTGGCAGAAATCAGATTGGAATGTAGGCCTTTGGGCTTTAAATCCTTGTGAAACCCTCGGTGTATTCTCTTCCTCCAGGATTTTGTGTTTCTTAGCTCCTAGCCAGGGTCAGAGAACACTACCTGTGTACCAATATGCAAACAAATGGTCCCTAAAATAATCTTAGGAGTCAAAGTCACATTAGGAACACGGAGGAGGAAGTGCATATTTCTGCGAGTGAGCTGAGTCCGAGGCTTCACAAAGAAGTTGATGATAGGCTGGTTCTCAAATGAAGGGTGTTCAAAGAACAGTATGAAAATCTCTGGGAAGTGTGATAGAGTGGGCACTCTGGGAACTGGTGGGTAATTCTCCCTGATTGCAGTGTAGGCTCACAGCGGAGAGATGGCAGGGTGTTCCCCTTGACAGCTAGATTGGAGCTAGATTAAGAGAGTTGAAAGGTTGATGAATACCCAGAAATGAGAGTAGCGAATAGGAGAGGTAGGTTCAGGCCAGGTTAAATGATAGAGACGTGCCTGGGCAGAGCCAAAGATGGTGTCTGCCCCAACGACAGTTGGAGACCTTTATTATATAGGACCAGTATTTTGAGGGATGGGGCTAGCTAAGCCATTTGTGGTCTTCTATTCCAGGAAGGGAGAAGGAGAGTTTGTGTGGGCCCACAGCGTTAGGCCCCCAATAATAATCAAGTTCTGGACCCAATATCCTGCTACCTCTCAGTTGCTTGGGACAAAAGTGCTGAGCAGAGAGGAAGGAAAATGGAGAATAGCATATGTTTCTGGAGTTAAATGAGATTACATATGTAAAAATGCCTGGAACCCCTGAAACTGTCTAATGATACTCAAGAGGTCTAATAAAATAAGAGTAAGATCTGCCACTAACTGTACCATATTGGAATTTAGCATTAAGTTAGTTATTTTGTATAAAACATTATATTTAATGGAATAACTAGGATCTCTTATAGAATTAATTTTTTTTTTTTTTTTGAGACAGAGTCTCACTATGTTGCTTTTAGTAGAGTGCCATGGCATCACAGCTCACAGCAACCTCAAACTCTTGGGCTTAAGTGATTCTCTTGCCGTAAACCTGGGAGAACAGGCGCCTGCCACAATGCACACCTATTTTTTGGTTGCAGTTTTCATTGTTGTTTAGCAGACCTGGGCCAGACTCGAACCCACCACCTTTGGTATATGTGGCTGGTGCCCTATAGGTGCCAAGCCAAATTAATATTAAACCTAAATTAATCAAGGGTAAGTCCCAAGTTCAACTGTCACATAGACCTGGTTATAGCCAGGTTATAGCCAGTGAGAGGCCTCAGAAATGGTCTGAGGATAGGAGCAAGGCAGGAGTGAGGGAATTTGGTCCCTTCCCCTCTGCTTGCAGCAGCCGCTACATCTCCTCTGAATCTCCTGCTCTCCCCAGCAGCCTCTATATGGTTTCAGCTGCTGACGGGTGACTTGGACCCTGGGCTCTCATAACTCCACATCCTCTCTTTGTCCCCAAAGCCTTGGGTAGCAGTGGTGCCCTGCTGTTGTTGGTCTCTGAATCGCTTCAGTGTCTGTTGCTGCGTTTTCAGCTATTTTAGCATTTGGATAATTAATTTCTTGGTTTAAAGACTCTCTGGTTTCAGTACTCAGAGTGAGAGTGATTTTCATCTTTCTGGTTATTTTTACTCTACTAGGTTGTTTCGGTCTGCTCATGCTGGCAAACAACAAAACACCATAGCCTAGGTGGCTTAAACAGCAGAAATTTATTTTCTCACAGTTCTATAGCCTGGAAGTCTAAGACCAGGGTATAGCTTGGTTGGGTCCTGGTGAGAGCTCTCTTCATGGCTTTCGGATGTCCTTCCTTCCATGTCCTCACAAGGTAGAGAATGCCCTCCCCTTGTAAGGGCACTAATACTATCATGAGAGGCCCATCCTCAAGTCCTCCTCTAACCCAATTTCCTCCCAAAGGCCCCATCTCCATACCATTATACTGAGGGTTAGGGGATTCAACACATAAATTTGGGGGGAGGGAGACACAAATATTTAGTCTATAACATATGTACTATTTTTTATATTTAATGCTGCTTTGCAGATTAGGAAACTGAGACTAGGAGAGGTAAACCCCATCTTTCCCAAAGTCTTAACCAATAAATTCCAAAATTATTATTCAAATCCAGGTCTAGGCCTCTAATGGCGTACAACTATTATACCAGATTGCTTCATAGTGTGTCCACAAAGAAATCCAGTTATCATGTATGTATTTAACACGCTAACACAATTCCACCAAATTCCACGACGACTTGTACTAGCTTGTGGGAAATGGCCTATGCTAATTAAATCACCATATGATTGATGGGATACTTTAAAACATAGAGCCAACATCTGCAACTCTTTACAGTTCACAAAGAGCTCGCCTACTCATTACCTCATTTCCTCATTTGATCTTTACAACACCCTCATCATGTTGGAAGGACAGATCTAAATAGAAACTGAAGGTCAGAGAGAGCAAGCAAGTCACACAGCTGGTAAGGGCAAAGGAAAGAAACACTTACACCCAAACCTCTGGCTCTTGATCTGGCTGCCCTGTCAAACCAGGCAGAGAAGCAGGGCTCATGAGAGATCTACAGTGGCAAAGGCCTCATTGAGTGGGAGCTGCTTCTACCATCATTTTAGACTTCCTGAGTATCATAAGATTCATTTATTGGTTTTTCAGATAAGCAATCTGAGGGCTTGCTAGTGCGCCATGCTGCCTCTTTGAAGTTTCAGACTTCAAGGGAAGCTCTGTTCACCAGAGGAGGAGCTTTCTAAGTACGGTGGGTCAGGAGGGTTTGCAATAGAACATCCGAAGCACTTGCCTAGTGGCAGCTGGCTCCACAGATATCTAATGATCCCATCTGTGTAAAAATAGATACCTTAGAGCACTTCAAAGCATTTTGTTTTCTTTACATAGTTTAAATCCATTCTTCCTAGTTGTTGTACTCCTAACTTGCTTAGTGAAACCTCTTCTTAGATTTTTAAGATCTAGGGGAGAAAGTGAACTTACAAATCATTTTAAAGATAATAATGAGACTCAGGATCAGAATGTTTAAATGTCTCATCCAATTTCACATAACTCATTGGTTCACAAGTGAGCTTTTCTCTTGTACATGCCACTATATCTTGGGAATTTGGGGAAAGAGACGGATTAATCAAAAGGAATGCCTTCCCTCAAAGGTGCAGCATCTAGTTGAGGGGTTGAGGCTGCACACTAGGGCCTGCCTATCAGAACGCAAAGTAAGAATGTGATGACATATGCGTGGGCACTAATGGGAATTCAAGGTCTGTCCTTGGAAAATGGCCACCAATCTTGACTCAGTACTAAAAGAGTGTGATTTTGAAATATAAAAACTACAATATATGAATGAAGGCTGTGGCGAGGAAGCCTTTGCCTGGCCTTTGGCTTTGGATCTGGCTTGTAGCAAGTTTTCTGAATTAAGTATCCAGAGGCCCCTTCCCTCAGGAACAGTAAATACAGAGCTTCCCAGGCCTGAAGGAGAATTCTGGGCCTTCTCCTGCTATATGTTCTATTTTTACTGTTTAACTCCGAAACTTAAAGCCATAGCAGGTGACTGTGGAGGGTGCTGGACTCCAGCCTTCTTGGTCAGGGAGCAGGGTGCTCCTGTGAGGTACAGGGCGTGCTTTGCAGGAGTGAAGACAAAGCCTGAGTGGGCTGCACAGGCCCAGTGTTCTGATCTACTTGGGCTGAGGTGGTTGTTAAAAGAAAAACTTTAGACAAATTAAACTTTACTGATTTTTATTGAGCAAAGAATGATCTGTGAATCAGGTTAACCCCAGAACAAGATGGTACCAGAGTAGGCTACAGTCTGTTTACACATCCAGTTATGTTACGTTTCACCAAGTGCCGAGAAACCTTTAGGCCAAACTTAAAATCTGTAAGGAGGCAGCTTTTGGCTAAACTTCACATGGTGATGGGATTCTGTGGGAGCCTGAGGACAGTTACAGGGTGTCCAGGCCAGGCTGGATGAGTGCCTCTAATGTAAGCCTGGAAAGTGGGCTTTGAAATATCTTTAGGGATGGAGGCAGCAAGAGGGCTGAGAAGCAGGGGGAGCCTGGACAGCTCTGGCTGTTGTGGGATGGGGGTCAGACCATGCGAAGAGCACTGCCTTGGCACTTCTTTTGGGAACTGCCTCTTCCTTGCGTCTTCCAACCAGGCCTCTCCCTCCTCGAGCATGTCTGGCTCCTTTCTTCAATCTTGATCTAAGTGACTCTCCTCCTTCCCAGTACCAGCCCCCTGCCCTTGCCAGACCTCTCAAAATAGAAACACATACAGATGCAAACACGTGGGTATGTGATCCTTTTTACTAAATGACTCTTGGTCTTCAGTTTGATTTGGGGGAATGGGGCCAGCTTACAAACCTATGTGGAAAAGTTAATCATGTCAAGAAATGGTCAAGGAAGATTTTTGCATGTTATGAATCAGACAAAGTCCCGATATCTAGAATCTACAGGGAACTCAAATTAAATAATAAGAAAAGTGCAAACAACCCTCTCTATAAGTGGGTTGTTTGAGACTTGAACAGAAATTTCTTCAAGGATAACAGATGAATGGCCAACAAACACATGAAAAAATGCTCATCATCTTTAATCATAAGAGAAATGCAAATCAAAACCACTCTAATATATCACCTAACCCCAGCAAGATTAGCCGACATCACAAAGTCAAAAAACACCAGATGCTGGTGTCAATGTGAAGAGAGGGGAAAACTTCTACACTGCTGGTGGGAATGCAAACTAAGACAGCCCTTTTGGAGAGAAGTATGGAGACTCCTCAAAGATCTAAAAGTAGACCTTCGATTTGACCTACAATCCCATTACTAGGTATCTGTCCAGAAGAACAAAAATCATTTTACACAAAGACATTTGCACTAGAGTGTTTATTGCAGCTCAATTCATAATTTCCAAGTTGTGAAAGCAACCTGAATGCCCATCAACCCATGAATGAATCAACAAACCATGGTATATATACACCATGGAATATTATTCAGCCATTAAAAAGATAAAGACTTTACATCAGTGGTTCTCAATCTTCCTAATGCATGAACCCTTTAATACAGTTCCTGTGGGTCACAACCCACAGATTGAGAACCACTGCTTTACATCTTCTACATTTACCTGGATGCAGTTGGCATACATTTGTCTTAGTAAAGTATCACAAGAATGGAAAAATAAATATCCAATGGACTCCATACTAATATGAAGTCAATATACAAACAATTATATGTTCATAAGAACAATAAAACACTATTATAGTTCAGTTCTGGGGTAAAGGGAAGCAGGAGGGGGGTGGGGGAGGACATATGGCAGAGGCGGGATCTCACCTAATGCGCACATTGTGAGGGTGTATAACATGCCCTCCTCCCCCGGGTGAGGGGCTCTTCTACAAATGGAACTTTGCCCTGGAAGTGAGAATAATATAACCTAAAAATTTTACCATCTTATTAATTTGAATAAAGTTAAAAAAAAAAAAAAAGGTCCCTTCCATGAGTGTAGTAGACAAACTCTAAGGTAACCCGTGATCCCCAACTTCTGATGTTCACAGCTTTCTGCAGTTCCCTCCTCTTGAGTGTTACCTGGGACTTGCTTCCAATCTATGGGACATGACTTAGGAAGAGACATGTACATGATTCTGTGTGCCTGATCATACAAGAGCACAGCACCGATGTCATTGGTCTCTCTCTCTCCTATTCTCTCTCTTTTTCTCTCTGACTTTGAAGAAGCTGCCATGAAACCTAGAGCGGCAGGGAAAAACATTTGCCAACAATCTGAGGATGCAGGAAAACAAAGCCTTTGAGTTTCTAACCCAGGGTGCCCTGGGTGGTGACTTGACTGCAGCCTTAAGCAGAGGACCCAGCTAAGCTGTGCCCCTCCCGACCCCGGCTCACAGAAACTGTGAGATAATAAATGTGTATTGTTTTAGGCTACTAACTTCGTTGTAATTTGTTGCATAGCACTAGGGAACTCACCTAGATTTTGGTAGCTGGGAGTCGGGTGTTCTAATACAGAGGCTCCTGGAAAGGAGAAACAAAATTATAGAAGAGTATAATCTCTCTGACAAAGGGAAATAGCAGATAGCTGTATACCTCCACACTGCCGACGCTTTTATATCTTTCATCAGGAGTTCTCTCCCTCTACCCTCAAGCTTTTATGAAAGCCTTATTGACAGTCATCACTCCGTCCATTCAGTGAACATCTATTGTATAACCCATCACTGTGGGGGCTTCCACCACACTCGGATTGAACTCCTGATGGTCCTTCCACATGCAGGCAAAGAATGCCCTGATCAGGCTGAAGTGTCCTGAGAACATCACAGTTGGTCCTTCACATCCACGGGTTCTACATACATGGATTCCAAGCACAGATGGAACTGAATATGTACAGACTCTTTTCTTATTGATATTATTTCCTAAATAACACAACATAACAACTATTCATGTAGCATTTACATTGTATTGGGTCATACAATACAATAATTAGTAATCTAGGGATGATTTAAAGTATACAGAGGAATACACACAGGTTATATGCGAATCCTACACATTTTATATCAGAGACTTGGGCATCAGTGGATTTTTTGGTATCCATGGGAGTTTCCAGAACCAATCCCCTACAGATATTGAGGGACGGCTGCATTTAGAATGTGTGTGTGCCCGGTATCAATCTGTCTGGCCTTTCTCTCATGGAACACACATTTGTGATAAAGGGCATAAGTGAAAAGTGCTAGGTTATTTGAGAGCATTTAGTGGGGGAACCTAACCTAGGTAGGGAGTCAGGGCAGGTCACCCAGAGGAAGTAATATTTAGGGTGAATCTGGAAGGATAAGAAGGGACTGACGGGTGGCAGGAGTAGGAGATGGAGAAATGGGCCATGGGGTAAGATTCTGGCAGAGGCAAGAGACAGCGTGGTATTTTCTTAAGACCTAAACACAGGCCAGTGTGGAGTGAGCAGCGCAGGGTAGTGGGAAAGAGTGAGGAGAGGGATAGCAGTGGCAGCTTGTGCAAGAGCTAGGAAATCCCCGTGACTCTATTTTTATTCTGAAAACCGAATGGATGAAGAATGGTTTTCTGTCCCCTTTAGGGAAAGTTAAAATGGGGAAAGACCACAGAAGGATCATAGATCCTTGGCAGGGCACCAGGAAGACACAGAGGAAGGTAAACCAGGTTCATGGCTGGGAGAATTAAGATGGAAGGCAGGCTCCTTAGGGAGGTGGCGAATAAACTCAGTTTAGATCGAAAGAAGTAGGAAATTACAACACCTGGGTTCCTGGAAGAGCTTGGACGAGCAGGAG
>CAUYRH010077383.1:0-27177 GCA_963574655.1 Perodicticus potto
TGAGAAAATGCCAGGAAGGCTATGTTAATCAGTTTGATGAAAATAGTTCAGATTGTATATGAAACCAGCACATTGTACCCCTTGATTGCACTATTGTACACAGCTATGATTTAATAATAAAGACAATAAAATATAAAAAATTAAAAATATTACATGCAATTATTATGTATCAATTAAAGAAAAACAGACAACCAAGAAGGGGATCAGGAGCAGGATCTGAGCCACATCTGTTGCCTCCACATTCTCATCTTGGCTGCCACCCATGCTACAGCTGCAGCCCCTCTTCTTTGGGCATAAGGTTCCTTGCAAAGACTATGCACCAGGAATACAGGGGTGAATCTTTTTCACCCCCATAAGCCACACATCTCTGCACAGAGATTGCACTCAGTATATATTCCTTGTAGTGAATATTATCACATTGTAAAATTGTATTCAGTCGTACTAAAATCCCTGTGGCCATCCTTTGGATTAATACTGCCTTGTTTTCACAAGATTCCTCAATTAATGGAGCTGAGGGATGAAGTTCTTCTTACAGGGCCAAAGTCCTCAAGGAAGAAGCCTCCTGGGCTCTGGGTCTGCTGGGTCTCTCTGCAGCCTGGCATGGTTTGAGCTTTCTTGCCAGGTCTAGTGCTCTAACCCACTAAGGTTTAACTCCAGGCCCTCTGCCTTTGGGGAGCCCTGTCCATGGCACTCTTCCTCCTCCTGACTTCTTTCTGATCCATGTACCCAGCTCTGACTACTTAACACTCACAGCGTTAATTAAAACTTACTGTACTTTTCTCTAAATGTATAGCCATGGAGATCAACTTACTATATATCTCTGCTTTTCCTAGCATTACCCAGAGTAACATCTTAGATTTAGCACATGCCCAGTTAACACTGACTAATTCACATAAGTTTGCCCAGCATTAGAGTTCTGGGTTCAATCGAGTCAGATGCTGACGTAACTCCAGGGTCTTACCCCAGAGTCTCACATCTCCCTGGCACAACCCAGGGTGCAGCCTCTTCTTTGCTAAATATACAACCTAACACAGAGGGCCAATATCCCTCCTGGGAGCTGCTGTTCCTTTCTATCCTAAGGGCTATGCATGACAGGCTATCCTGTTTCCCAACACCCACCGCAGTCTCCAAAACTTAACTAGCTCAAGTTCGGCTCTGCACGCAGCACAGGGGGCTCCCCAGCTCCACCACACCTGTGCACGGAGCTCCCTGGAATCCAGACAGCCCCTGCACTGCACACCCATCTGAACAGCGGGGGAATGATAGGAACTCGCCATACTGCCAGGTTCTTTAAAAGATTCTGTCGCAATGCAGCCCTCAGCCTGCCCACTCTCTAGGAAACAGCAACTCAGCAGCAGTCAGTGGTGTGGAAGGAACATTGACAGGCTGCAGGGAGCAGAGCCAACAGCTGCAGTGGCCATGCTGCTCACTGCCTTGGGCTCTTAGTGATGAGTCACTGACTCATCCCAGCGGAGATGATAGAGCTCAACAAAAACAAAAGGGCACCACTTGCTAAAATGTTTCCCAGCCATTGCTACAAAGGCTATTGTATGGAAGCAGGCATCCCAGGGCCACTGAGCTGTGTGTGAAACTCCAAAGAGAAACAGACACCACAAAAACTGAGCTGTTGCTTAGCTGCAGGAGGCCAGCTTTTAAACTATCTCCCAAATCCTTTCCCCTCCCTTTGCTAATCCCCATCCCAAATCATTTCCTGCATCAAGATACCATAGGGTCCTCCTGCTTCCCCAGAATAAAACTTGTTTTCACTGAAGGATGTCTGAAATTCTCAGTTAAAATCCTAAGAGGCCCACACTTCCCTGCCCCACCCCCACCCCACCCTGAGAAGAGATGTACTCAGCCTCACCTCTTTAGCACGGATGGAAGTCTGTCACCCATGGGAAAGATACCTCAGGCCTATATGGCAAGCTTGAGTCTGTCCCTGTCCTGGGTACTTTCTCCCAACCTTTGAGTCCTCCAATTATGGTCCCATTCCCTGTGATGGGACTTGAAAAGCTCCCTGAGCACAACAAAGCCCCTGGCTATTTTCAGGTTTTTCTACAATGTGTGTTTTTTGTTTTGTTTTGTTTTTTTCATTCCTATAGTCTTTCTTCTCCTCTTTCTCTCTCTCTCTCTCTCTCTCTCTCTCTCTCTCTCTCTCTCTCTCTCTCTTTCTCTCTCTCTCTTTCTCTCTCTCTCTCTCCCCCCTGCCCCTTCTCGTTTCTAGTTCTGCAGACATCTATTGGGAACATATTGTGATCACAAGCCAAATTTCAGCACAAAAAATGTCAGAATGAGATTTCATTATGACATTTGAGGTATGCTGAAGCCCATATGTATGGGAAGCCCCCCCAAGCCCTTTGACAAAGTCTCCAGGCAGAAAGACAGGACTCTGGGGCCTCTCATTCCAGGCTTAAGTGGCTTACAGCAACCACATTCCTCATTTTTAATTCATACTTACATAACCTGATATAGCTTTTAGTTGAATTGGATAAAGGCCAAAGAAAATACCCGTTTGAAGGGAAGCATAGAGAGGTCAGCACAGAGCCAAATGAAGGTCATGCAATTATTAGGTGAACCATTGGAGATTAACTGGGAAGGGGGCATCCTCACCCCTGCTCAATGTAGCAACTCACACCAGCTAACAAGAAGTTAATCTTTGAGCTGGATCTGCAAGGCCCATGGGCATTCACCCGGCAGAGGTAACATAGACCATTCTAGAATGGGGACCGAGAATGCACCTTATGACCTAGACACAGCGAGACTGGAACACAGTGGGCTCAGGTCTCTGCATGCCCACTCTTTGAAAGTGTATCATTGGTTCAATTAAAAATTACTCAAGCAGCCTGTACTTTTCCTTTATACCAAGGCTCATAGTCTGTAATTACATACTTGTAAAATTTGTTCACATTTGTTGCCCCTGACCCCTGCCCATCCTAAACCAACTCCAAAAAACAGAAATCCCAACTGTTTTGCTCACCATTATACTCTCAGCTCCTGGCATGGGACTCAGTCCTCCACAGACCCCACTAAATATTTGATAGGGAATAAATGAACAAATGAGTATAAATGGGATGATACCAGCTCTGCCAGATCACTCATCACTGCATGTTAATAAGGAGCGATTACTTGTATGTGATTGAGTATAGAGAAAATAGTTATTTTCTGTCATACTTGAAAATAACTATTTCATGGATTGGCTTCCCCTCACCTGGCCCGATTTCTTTCTTCTTTGGGATGAGAGCCATTTGGAAGGCATATGCATTTTTTAAACCTTAGATAAAAGACAGCTTCTTTAAAGCATGTAATAAATCTCACCAATGTGCACTAAAAGTGAAAAAAAGCTGATTGCTCTGGGAAATACAGTAAGGATATTGAAGGTCAGTCACTACCCTGAGCATGCATTAGTCCCAAAATTTTACCAGGTTTATGAATTTGGAAAGGCCAAAAGATTCAATGGATGCTTTCAGTGTAGCTGAATATACAAGAGCAAATTCTTGTTCTTCTCCCAAGACAACACTGCATCAGAGTGAGTCGGCCAGGGGAAGATCAATAAAGACAAGCAGGCTGACTTCCACTGATCTTCTTAGCTCCCACTGTGCACTTTCAGGGGTGAGCCAGGCTGGCTGTGCCCTGCATGCTTCTTACCTGGCTCTGGGCATGGAAAGCAGAGAGGATTTGTAAACCTGAGTATCCTCGCCCTCCACGCACAGTCTGCGTAATGTGCTGCAGAGGCTGGTCTCGACCAGCACCCGGGAGAGAGAATAGCCCCATTCTCAGAGACCTCCTCTGACCACTGAAAGCATTCGGTATCTCAGCATCTCCCAGGGGTATAGAGAACAATTCTGGTTCTATTTGACAATCTTAATAGCTCCACCCTGCAGGACCAGCCACCCTAACCAAAAGCCAGAAAGCCCTCGCTATTTGAACACTACCATTCCTCAGGTGAGGAAATTGAGTTCTCAATAGTTTAACTGACAGGCTAAGGTACCAAAGGACAATGAGAACTCAGATCCCTGTCCTTATGTGCATAACTGACTCTTCCTCCACATCTTCCCTCAGAAGCATCCCCTTCTCAACATCTTTTACCGCGATCCTTCCTTGTAGTTTTCCACTGTCATTAATATTCCACAGAGCTCACATCCTTCTTGTGCTCTTGATACCTTGCCCACATCATCCCTACCATTCCCACCAGCAGGCCCTTCTCCACTCCTTTGTAAAAGTTCTCACCACTAAAATGCCAGCTCAAACCCTTCTCCTTGAGAAACCTCGCCCAGTATCTCTGGTCCAGTGTCATTCCTGTCTCGAGCACCTAACATCTGGATGCCTCCTTGACACTTTGCACATTCTGAATTCATTTCTTATACTATTAGGTTTCATCAAGGGAAATGCTTCTTTCCCACTCTGGATGAATTCTTCCACAACAAGGGGCTTACTTGCTTCATCTCGGGGTAAAATAGGAAAAAATAAGTCTGATTCTGGACCTAAGTGTGAAGCAGCTCCTTGGGAATCTATGGTGAGCTGCGTGTATGTCAATCTAGCCTTCATCTACTGGAAATAAAGGTAAGCTATTTCCATATGTGCATTCAACTTGGCAGATTTCTCAGTTGGCCCAGATCTCAGAAGTCGAGAGAGTCCTTGCTGATGCCGCAGCATTCTATACAGACATTTAAGTGTTGCTGTATCACTTAATCTTTCACTTTGTGTCTTTGTCTCTTCAGCTGTAGAATGAACTCCTCCAAGGCAGGAATGATGAAGTGTAATTTTTAATATTCCCTGGAGCACTCAATTCAACACTTTGCACATAGCAGTACTCCATCTATTACTATTCAATGAAATATTTGTTGAAAACCTCTCATACCTCCCAGCAATCAAGTACTTTTCCTTAAAGTGTTTTTACCATAATTCTACCACACATAAAGATCTGTAACCAAGGAAACATCTTTCCCATTCTAGCTAAAACAGATCCTTTCAATTTTAAAATCTTCTTCTGTAAGTACTTCTCCTTTATCATTTTTAAGATTCTCTCTTTCTTTGCCTAGTAGAAATTTTTCTTAAAGTACTAATACAATCTTGCAGAAGAAGCAGAGGCAGCTAAGGCTCTGATTACTATTCCCCCACCTCCACCCTTCTCATTCACAATCCCTTAGAAGACACGTTTCCCTTTAAACAGTGTCCCCTATGGCTGGGACAGCCTGGAATTAATGTTTTTCTACCAGCAGCCCCAATGTCTCTATCCCTGGGATAAATGAGCTTCACCGACTTGTGTAAAACCTCTGAGAAGGTTGCACTAGGTAGGTCCTTCTTTCATAGACTAAACTCTTTTCCCAGCTCCTAAGTGACACCTGAGGCACTTCCTCCAATTTATACTTCTTCTTAACCTCAATCAAGCTCACAACATTCTGAGAATCTACCATCAATGAGACCAAAGAGTAAAAAGGAAAAGGAACCTTTAAGATGCTCCAGTCTTGACCCAATTTCTCCCTCTTTATTTTATACACAAAGGCACCAAGGCACACAGAGGTTAAATGAGTTGCCAAAGGGAACAGAAGGCAAACTCTGGACTGAACCTCAAATCTCCTAACAAGCAATATTATACTCCAATATTTTTAAAGAGGTAGAAAAATAACACTCAGATATTGATTTGCCATTACTGTATTAGAGAGAACTGCCCCAAATGACTCAAATTTCTCACAAACCAATGCATCAAATCTAAGGTATTTGCAAATTGAAGATTGATTTTCAGTACTTCTTATGAGATGAATATTAAACTAAATCATATGTAACAAGTATGAATGTTTTTCCAAGAGACCAACAATTTGGTCTTTTAATAGTCAATGGCTGCAGTAAGACAAACTCCAAAATTCTCCAAGGTCTCACATTCCACTAAGAATATAAACAACAGATGCAGAACTAAAAGGAAAGGATTTCACCATGATATTAAAGGAAAAATATGCAAAATAGCTTCAAACCAATTTAATAAAATATACAATGCTAAAAAAAATCTGAATTCCTAAATAAAAATGTAATGAGTTTGTGAAAATAAGACAAATCCTGGCTCCACCATAATTAAATCATTTGAATTGGTGCATACAAGAGCATATTACTCTTCGAATGCAAATTTCTTGAAATATTCTCTATTTATGGTGACAGATTATAAGATCTACACATTTATCAGGATAATATAAACCAAAAAGTACCCCTAAGTTCAAAATATATTTACATTAGGAACATTCTATTTTTTCCTCTCGATTTCCCACCATCAAGCTGCAAACTATGTGGATTAGTTTCAATCAGTTCAAGTCTGTGTTTTTAGCAATAAGAGACACTTGAAATGCCCATTCGTTTATTACATGCATAAATCTCACATTGATAGATGATGTTTCAATTCCCAATTGTAACTACCTGCTTTCTATGACAGAGAAAGAGACTATTATCCATGAATTTGTGCTCTCAGATTCAAACACAGCTATCTAATTCCTGAAAATAATGGTAAACAGCTCCATCTGAGCTCCTTGTCTTACTGAAATGTGGGATAACGGTGGCACTGTTAGGCAGTGACTGGACAGTGGTGTTTTGTCAGAATTGTGGGGAAAGGATCAACTGAATCACTTGGAAAATGTACAGGAATTTGGTACATTTTCCACCAAATTTTGGTACACTGAATAAAGGTCAGTGCTCATACTACAAAGGGCTCTATATGTATTAACAGAAGAGCTTGGCACAGAATCCATCTCAACTTTAAAACAATGACATATAATTTCCTCCTTGGTCCACTCGCTGAAGAAGGTAAAGGTAGCCCAGGACTCTATAAAAAGTACATTTTTAACATAGACTATTTAAAACCTACATTTGCATTTGAGTTCCAAGAGTTGCCAGTTATTGCTTCTTCAGTAACTGTGGATAAAACAGTAAGAGTATCTGGCTCTGTTTTGAGTGCCTTAGATTAAATGAATATATTTAATCATATTTTATTTTTCAGATGAGAAAACTGTGCCACAGAGAGGCTGATCAATTTGCCTAAGACAAGGAGCAGAATTCAAATTCCAACTAAGGCAGTCTGACTCCAGACCGCTGACTCTCAGCATGCAATGCAATATAGGCTAATATTCAAGGAAAGATACAAAAAGGCAGTTCAGGGGAAAATTATGCCTCAGAACAACCTCCTCACAGTCTCAGGACCTTCATACATGTTTTCCCCAACAAAATATGCTTTCTCTTACTCAGTCTTCACATCTGTAAAATGGGAAGTATAACTATTCTCCTTTCATTTCTAGGTAGTTGTAAGATTCAAGGAATACCATGTATCTCTCTTTGTCAAGTACAAAACATTGATAAGAATAGGTAATTAATAATATTGGGTATCACAGCTGCCTGTGAGATTAGTTTCCTTACTGGAGTGATTGCCACCTCGTTTGCAGTTATTGACAGAGCAAATGCATTTTTATCCATTCCCATAAGTAAAGAACAGTAAAAGTAGACTGCTTTTAGTCGGTGGGGACCAAAGGATGCCTTTACTGTTCTGGAAATGTCAGCTCCTCATTTCTGTGTCACAATTTAGTTCCCAAGAACTACTCATAATCCTGTGGTATCTCTCGCTGATTTATTCCCTTAAACATGTTGTATTGATGGGTCATAGAGCAGCAAGCTGCCTAAGAAATAAAAATGGAACATTGGGTGGAGTTTGGTAGAGAAAAAGGTGAGATATTCTACTGAGGTCAAGTGATTTTTTTTATTTGGTAAATTGAGAATTGACAGTCCCAGAAACTGCCCAGGCCAAGAGAAGATATCTGAGCTGGTCTTAGTGTCACGGCCAGTAGCTTCCACATGTGCCATTATGACCCAGTATGTCTGCTGGGGCAAAGGTCCTGTCACTTTGGGAGTATAACCATATGCCCTTCGACGAGTAAGAAATCTTCTGAAATGTAATTCCCAACTAACTACTAAGCTTGAAGGAACACTGAATTTAACACCATGAGAACATTTGCCCTCCTCATCCATGAATTTGCAAACAGTTCAGTAGGACTTTGGATTGTTGCAGGGTGTGAAATCAACACCAAGACTGAGGGGACCACCCTTGCTCATACCTAAGTTACACAGAAAACAACCTCTATTAAGTGACTTGTTCACTAGATTACCATCCATTTTCTAAGCATGTGTTTTACTTTTTTGCCAATTCATTCCTTGCTGAGACTACAGTGTAACCTCAATCACATGATCCAGTGCTTTCTTTCTCTGAAACTTGAACTTCTCGTCTTGCAACTGAGTATTCTTTGCAGTGGCATTATCTCTTTAAGATCAGAATCACCAGCTGCTTACTGGAGATGAGAACTATGTTATTAAACACTCTTGGGTGGATTTTTAAAAGCATACTCTCTTTTCTTGGAATTAAACTAAAAAGGAAAACCCTATTTCATATCATTATGAAAATTCCTATGAAGCTCTCTGAAATATGATACCACAGAAGCAGGGGCTAATGATAATTACTATTTAATGGCATCAAGTTCAGTTCCATTGCAAAGAACTCCCTCTAGAAATTATATCCCCAGCAAGGGGCTGTATTTCAACCCTCTACCTTTTGTAGCTTAAAAATACAGTGAAAAGTAAAATTGTTCAATGACCAAAGCCACAAGCACAGGCATTTTCATAATCTGGGTTTTTTTCCATTTGTCTGTTCATTTGTTTTTTAATCTTGGTGTGCTTTGTTTATTCACTGCCTAACACCAAGGGAAAATGTGACCAACTTTATGGTGCGAGGATTCCTGGTGATGTTATTACTGACATTACTAGCACCATATAGCATAATCATGAAAATCCATGATGTACAAGACTAACTGTGAGTCCCGGTAACTTCCCGCGTGTGTAATTCTGAGAAAGGTACCTAACTTCTCTGAGTTTCAGGGATGGCTTGTATTTTAAATGAGATAATGTAATTTAAATGTTTTACCCAGCACCAGAAAACAACTATGCCTTTAACAAAAGACGTCTGCTGCTACTGCCCTTGGTAGTCACTGTACTAGCAAAGCTGCCTTCTGAGATAGCCTATAATAGTCCAGCTTAAACTAGGAATAAGAAAAAGGGCTCAGTATGGTGGACAGAACTAAAACATCCTGATGATGATTAGCATCCTAATCATCCTGTTTATTTCCATAGGGAGATCTAAAAGTTCTTTTGTAGCTAGTGGCAATCCCACATAACAAGAAGAGGGAGCTATATTAAGGAGGCTTAGAACTTTCCAGGCAGAAGGGGAAAGTAGGAGCCATCAAAACCTAGCCACCCAGGTTTAGACTTTGGACTTTACCTTACAAAAGGCAAATAACATAACCTAACTGTATGTACCTCACATTAAAATAATTTTTTAAAAACAACTAGCTGCCAAAATAGCAAGCAAGCCAGATGGTAGGAGAGGAGCTAGTAAAGGAAAGTCAAGAAAACAATGCGCACTGCAAAAATCCAATGTGTGCGTGGTCACAGTCTAGAGAGGAATTGTCAGCCTCTACTGTTCTCTTTCTAATTACCTGGCTTGACAAAGACAACCTTTGCCTCAGTAGATTCTATTTAAAAGGTCCAGTTGTGTCTGGAGGCAATGGTCATAGAGCAGAGTGCCCCCAGGAATCAAGTCTAATTTCAGGGACAAATCTTTGTGAGCTCCAAGTGCCTCCAAATATTTTTCTGGAAGAAAAAAACAGAGTAGGAGGGATTCTTCACCAGCTAGGTGGAGACAGAAATGCATACTTTTTGCTATTTGTAGAAATGCTATACGCTGCATCATTAAATCTGTGGTGACCAATGTGAGCAGCATTTTTCTCCTTCCAAAGGAAATAACGGTAGATAACCTTTACTGAGCACTTATGATATTCCAGGCACAAAATGTTTAAAAGAAACCAGGTAGAATTTGATTCTGAGCGAGCCTAGTCACAACACAATGAGCTCTCCCAGAGCCTCTGCAGTAATTCTGTTTCCACCTGTCAGATGTCAGTACATGGAATGATACTCAGTATCTCACAGACAGGAAAGATGCTGCAGCTTTATCATCACAACAGCCCCTAATTTTAAAAACAAATTTCATATTATTCTCTCCTTAACTAAGAGTTCTCTGATACAAAGCCTGCAGACACCTTTCTATTCCAGTGCAGTCATTACCTTGACTCTCTTCTCTTGGCCGTGCTGCAGTATCAGTGCCAGCAAGTTCCGAGCAATTGAAAGAGCACGAAGAGGTTGTCATTTTGCCCTGTGGACTTGCTTCTCCTTGCAATACTGACAACTGACTTAAGTCGCAGTGATGATTAATGACAACTTGGTAATGGTTATACATAGCACATTTCATCTCCAGATTACAAAACTCTCTGCAAAAATTCCCTCACACTCTCTCTCAGTAGGATGGAAAGATATTAGAGACAGAGAGGGTAAATTACATGCCCAATAGACAATAGTGAAAGGGAAAAATGAAAGAAATTAAACTCCTCTGGGCTTAAGCCACTGCTTCTATTTATGGAGTTACAATGCCTCCTCAAGAAGGAAAAGGCCGGGGCGGCGCCTGTGGCTCATCGAGTAGGGCGCCGGCTCCATATACCGAAGGTGGTGGGTTTAAACCTAGCCTCAGCTGAACTGCAAATCAGAAACATAGCCAGGTGTCGTGGCGGGTGCCTGTAGTCTCAGCTACTCGGGAGGCTGAGGCAAGAGAATCACCTAAGCCCCGGAGTTGGAGGTTGCTGTGTGACGCCTCAGCACTCTACGGAGGGTGATAAAGTGAGACTCTGTCTCCACAAAAAAAAAAAAAGAAGAAGAAGGAAAGGGCTGAAGGCCATGTCTGCGGAAGCTCACGACACAGAGCACAGATGGGAAGAATCACGGTACTCCTCTGTGTTTGGCCTCTCAAAGTCTGCTTGTGGCTTCAAAACAGATGCATTATTTAAGTAGAACTACTAATATTCTAGTTATTAATTAAGGATTTTTTTTTGAGACAGAGTGTCACTTATTAACCCTCAGTAGAGTGCCGTGGTGTCACAACTCACGGCAACCTCCAACTCCTTGGGCTAAGGAGAATCTCTTGCCTCAGCCTCCCAAGTAGCTGGGAATATAGGTGCCCACCACAAGGCCTAGCTATTCTAAGAGACATTCTCAGGCTGGTCTGGAACTCCTGAGCTTAGGCAATCCACCCACCTCTGCCTCCTAGTGTGCTAGGATTATAGGCATGAGCTATGTGTCTAGCCTGATTAAGGATCTTAAAAACTCTCAAAGAGCTGTCACCATGTTCAAGTTTTGTGGTTTATTTATAAAGCAAGCCATTTGGTTGTCCTTGTTTCTAGATCAACAATCATTCAAGATCAATTCAATAATTAGGGATATAGACTGATTTTGAATGTTTTAACTGGCACAAAGTTCAAGGCCTATGCTAGGTTCCTAAAACATTCAATAGTTGGCAATTCTCCATCAACATGCTCCTTAAGATGGAAAAGACACTTGTAAGGGCTATTTAGGACAACTTCTGACTCAGTCTTTTTATCAGAGAGAGAGGCCAAAGAGTTCAGTGGAAAAAGCCTTGAACTCTTGACAGACTGGCTTCAAGCCCTGGCTTAGACCTGGCCTTCTGTGGTACAGCTTTCTTAATCTTTCAATGGGCTGTCTCTGGAGATAGGATGAAAGTTCACTTCTGGATTAACTTGTAAGGGCTATTATGGACATTATTAGATCACCAGAATAAGAGTGTGTCAGACTCTTACAAGGAAAATGATAGTTACCAGAAACAATCATAAATATTCAATAAAAGTTAATGGATAAATTTTACTGAGCACATAGTATGTAAAAAGCATTGGATACCAAGAAAAAAATAAGTGTGAGGTACAGTCCCTGTCATTCTGTATTTCACAGGCTTGCATTAGATAATAGACAAGCAAAGCACAACCCCACAACTACCTGACAACCAACTGATGCTGTGTACCATGTGAACATATGTGAATGAATGGAGTTCTAGGAGCTGCAGGAGATGTATGCAGAAGAAAGGGCCCAGAGGGTAAAAAGGATTTACAAAATCAAAGATGGAAAAAAAGCAAAGGAAAAAAACAAGACAGGAAGAATTCTCGGGAAGTGCTGAGGTATTAGGAAAATACAGGGTTCCCAGGGAATGCTTATAAACCATTTTGCTGTAACAGCAGACAGTTTGCCCTAAAAGTAAAAATAAAAAGTTAAATAAAATTTAAATAGGAAAGAGGGAGATGGAAAGCTTAGACTGCTACATTATGATTCAGTATCTATTGCATATAACCAAAAAAATGCTCAGTGAAAAGAAATAATGGAAGGAAAAACCCACCATTTGTGATATAAGTAAATAATATAATACTTATCAATAAATGTACAAAATCTCCTAAACAAAAGAGCAAGAAACATTCTTGAAGGGCATACAAGTAGAACTGCAATAATAGATTGCCCATGTTCTTGAGTAGGAAGACTCAGTGAAAAAAGGATACCAGTTCTCATTATGTTAGATTATAAATACAATATGATTCTGGTTAAAAAAAAAAAAAAGGGCGGCACCTGTGGCTCAAAGGAGTAGGGCACCAGCCCCATATACTGGAGGTGGTGGTTTCAAACGCAGCCCCGGCCAAAAGCTGCAAAATACCATTTTTTTTGAACCTACAGGTTACTTATAAAATTTATTGCTCAAAATAATAATAACCAATAATAGCCAGGAAATCTCTGAAAACAAACAGCACAGCATGGGGACAGAACAAGAGGTGGCCAGCCCTACCACCTAGAGAAACAAACCTCTAAAAGTAAAACAGCATAATAGGGGGAAAAGGATTCACAAATAAATCAATGAAACAGAGTTCAGTATCTAGAAATAGAATCAATTACATGTGGATATTTAATGTTTAATAAGCAGTAGTACAAATCAGTAGGGGAAAGAAAAATGCTTAATAAGAGATGTTGGGGTAGCTAGATTTATACCATAAAAGACATAAAACTGAATCATTTCTCATAACATATGCCAGGGAAAATGCCAGATAAGATATTTAAATATAAAAATTGAAAACTTGTAAGTACTAGAAGAAAGCATGGGAAAGTCCTCTAAAACTTGGAAAAGGACAAACTTAAATAAGAAGCAACAAGGGAAGAGATTAACGAATATGATATATAAACTTTTAACTATTATGGCAAAAATAAGCAAAGTGAAAAAAATGACAAGCTGTAAATAAATATTTCCAACTTATATGAAGAGAAAAGTTGGTATCTTGAAAAAAAGATTGTCTAATAGAAAAAACACAAACAAAAATGTTTGCATCCCAAAATATTCTGAAATAAAATTAAAAATTTAATTTAAACAATAAAAACTATTTAGATTCTTGTTAATAACACAGCATTCATGTTAATTTTTAGGTGTTTCAATGGCATTCCTCTTTTTTAAAAATAATGTACTCTAATACCTTATTTTTTAAATATTTCTTTTATACTAGAGTATATTTTTAAATTATATTATTTTTAAGATATGTCTTTTAGAGATATATACTAGAATATATTATAGATAAAATCCAATTAGTCTGGGGTTCACTTTAACATAATCTAAGGAGTAGGTGTGGGAAAGAAAGGAGATATGAGTATAAATGAACAAGGTTGGAGCTGTGTTATTAATAATGAATGATACATGCTGAATACATAGGAGTTCATTAAACTATTCTTCATACTTTTGCCATACACATATATGTTTTTATATATATATATATTTCTAATCATTTAACAAAATTGGGAGAAAGAAGATTTAGACTCAAATCATTAGCGAGTCTTTGAAAGTCTCTTATCAGGGAAGAAGAACCGAGTCATCAAATTATTAAAAAATGACACATCAATTGGGTATTGCATCTTTCTATGGGACACATAGGAGCTTGATATAACTGCAATTCCTTTCAACTTGACTGTTTGAAACCCAAAGCAAAGATATCTCTACAACAACCAGGTGGCAGACATACTTGCCTTGCAGCATTTTTTTTTTTAAGAGGAAAATCAAAGATAAAAGTCAACATGCAGGTCAGATGTTTATGATTTTCTAATGTTCCAAAAGATCAGCCAGAAAAAGTTCCCCCAAATAACTTGGTGTTGTATAATTCAAAGACAAGAAAGGTTGTGCAAAGTTTGTGCATCATTTTTTGAACAAGACCTTAGAAGTGAACCAATTTAAACCACCTAAAGCAAATAGCTCTAAATTTTCAAATACTCTTAGTAATACAAGATACATTAGTATATGCTTTCTGAAAACTTGCTTATGCTATTTGGAAAACTTACTCCAAAAAGGATATAAGAATAAATATAAAGCTTTCTGTATCTTTAAATCTTTTCATCTTAAATTTCATATATGGTATCCAGGTTTTTTTGGGGGGGGGTGTTTGTTTTTTGCACTTAATTAGTATTTTTTTCCACTTTACTAAGCTCTTTAATTTCTTCATCAGAATGTTTTTGCTTTCCACAGATAGATCTTATACATACTTTATTAAATTTATACCTAAATATTCCTGTTTTGTACTATTGCAAATGGTATTTTATTTATTAAATCTTAAAGAATTAACCAGTACGATGTAAGCATCCAAATTGTATATGAAAACATCTCATTGTACCCTGTAAATGCATTAATGTATACATAATCTACCACTTAATTAGTATCTTTATGTATTGTATGTATGTATGTATGTATGTATGTATGTATGTATGTATGTATACATAATCTACCACTTAATTAGTATCTTTATGTATTGGGTTAAATCAATTAAGATTCCATCCCTGCCAGCCTTGAAAACATCATTTTCTTTTTTGTAATTTCAGATTAATATGAAGGTATAAATGATTAGGTTATATTGTTTGCATTTTCTAGGTAAAGTTCAAGTTGTAGTTGAGCCCTTCACTCAGGGGATGTGCTGTATATACCCTTACATCTTGCCTCTTGGGTGAAAGCTTACCAATTCCACCTCCCTGCTCCCCTTTTCTCTATCTCTCCTCCTCTCACCCCTTCCACACTCTCCCCCACTTGAATTTAATTCAAGTTTTTCTCTCATGTGGGCATGTAGTTGTTTACCTGTTGGTTTCATATTAGTATTTTGTACATTGGATATTTGCTTTTCTATTCTTATACTTTGCTCAAAAGAATGTTCTTTAACTCTATCCAGGTTAATAGACAAAATGCAAAGTCTTCATCTTTTTATGGCTGAATAGTATTCCATGGTATACATATGCCACAGTTTAGTAATACATTCATGGACTGATAGGCTCTTGGCAATTGTGAATTAAGCTACAATGAACATTCTAGTGGTAATGTCCTTATGGTAAAATGATTTTTTTCTTCTGGGTAAATACCTAGTAATGACACTGTGGGATCAAATTACTTTTAGCTCTATGAGGATTCTCCATATTTCTTTCCAAAGAAGCTGTAGTAGTTTGCAATCCCACCATGCCAGCATCTGCAGCTTTGGGACTTTGTGGTGTGGGCTATTCCCACTGAGGTTAGGAGCTATCTCAGGGTGGTTTTGATTTGCATTTCTCTGTAGATTAGGGATGATGACCATCTTTTCATATGTTTTGGCCATTTGTCTACCTTCTTCAGAGAAGGTTCTGTTCATCTCTCTTGTCTACCTATAAATGGTATCGTTTGCTCTTTTTGTTGACTAGTTTAAGTTCTATGTAGATTATAGTTATTAGCCCTTTGTCAGATTCATAGCATGTAAATATCTTCTCCCATTTTGAAGCTTATAGGTTTGCTTTAGTTGCTATACCATTAGCTACACAGAAGCTTTTTAGCTTTAACATGTCCTATTTATTTTTGGTGTTGCTGCAATTGCCAAGGGGTGTTCTTCACAAAATCTTTTCCCAGGCCAATATCATTAAGAGTTTTTCCCCCACCTACTGTTCTAGAATTGTTATCATTTTGTGTCTTAAATTTAAATCTTTTATCCAGCATAGTCAGTTTCTCGAAGTGGTGAGAGTTACAGGTCCAGTTTCAATCTTCCACATGTTTCCCAGCACCATTTGTTAAATAGGGATTCTTTTACCCAGGGTATGTTTTTTTGTTTGTTTGTTTATCAGATGGAGACACATGGCTGGTTTCATCTCTAGATTCTCTATACTATTCCATAGATCTATATGTCTATTTTTGTGCCAATATCATGTTGTTTTAATCACTTTAGGCTTATAGTATAACCTGAAGTCTGGTAAAGTGATGTCTCCAGATTTGTTTTTATTTCTTAGAATTGCCTTGGCTATTCAGGTTTGTTCTTGTTCCATATGAAATGAAATACTATTTTTCCAAGTTCTTCAAAGTATGATATTGGTGCTTTGTTGGGGATTGCATTAAGTCTATGGATTGCATAGGACAGTATACACATTTCAAAGACACAATATCCTTCACAGTAGCTTCAAAGAAAATTAAATACCTGGGAAAATACCTAACAAAGGACATGAAGGATCTCACAGAGTGAACTACAAAACCCTGAGAAAATAAACAGCAGAAGACATTAACAGATGAAAGAACATAACATGCCCTTGGCTGGGAAGAATCAGCATTGTTAAAATGACCAACTTCACTTTTTATTGTTCCCCTGGCACATGTACATTCTTCTGGGTAGATACACACACCTTAAGGTGGGTGTCAAGGATTTCTACAGCCAGGTGTTCAAGCTGTTGTGTGACCCCTTCCTCTCCAGTGTACGTAGGGCTGTGACTGCTGCCAACCAATATAACGGAACAAAGGTAATTGGCTATCACTTCTGTGACTGTTTATGTTACACAGAAAAAATGTTTAGAAGTGATTGCCATGATTAAGTTATGAAATACATATGACTCCGCCTGGCTACTATGCACTAGAGAGACTCTCCTGCTGGCCTTAAAGAAATAAATCGAGTTACTATGATGTGAATGGAGAAGGCCACGAGGTGAGGAACCATAGGCAACACCCAGGATTTGAGGGCCTTCATCCTATGACCACAAGGAGCTAAATTTCACTAACAGACACTTGAAGAGTGTATAGAAAGGATACCTAAATATCTAGAAAGGCTCACAGTTCACCTGACACTTTGATTACAGCCTTGTGAGGCCATTGAAGAGAAGTTAAGTCAGCCATACCTAGATTCTTGATCATAGAATCTGTGCAGAAATGAAAATGTATAGTTCTATATGTATGTGTTAGGCAACAATAGAAAATAATATACTAGAAAGTACAATTCCAAAGTAGTCTTTCTATTTGGAATGACTTTTCTCCCGTATTTACCTACTATATGTTTTTGCAAAATATAATGTAACAAAAATATAGCATCTTTTAAACTCTAGTGTAAGCTTCTCTTGTAAGTTTCTACAGTCTTTTTTCCTAGCCCTGCATGCATGTTCCCACCATCAGTGGCTATATATCTGCAGGTGCTTTAACAGACAGCCATTGTTGCTAATGTCACCTTAAATTGTAATTATTTATGGCCTACATCCCTCATCAGACATTGAGTTTTGTGTTTATGCATTCATTTATTCAATAAATCTTTAATTCCTATTCATGACATACTAGATAGTATGCTAAGTACTGGGGACACGAACTTGAAAAGATCTTTTATCAAAAGACAGAGACCATATCTTATCCATCTTTGTGTTTCCTGATGAGTGCTGCAGCTAGAACACACGCAAACTAAAAAAAAGAAGAAATTAGAGGATCTTGGTTAATTCACCAAAACTTCAATTTCCCAAAAGTTAGTTCTCCAAATGATCAATACATCAAAAACTACAAACTCCTTAAATTGGTTTTCACAGCCTTTTCACTTTGTGAGGCAGAGTTTAGGGTACAAGCCTGAAAAAAATTGAGTACATTTAAGGAAAACCCCAACTTTTGAATATTGAGACATGAATACAAACCCCATCAAAAATCGTTATTCAGTCAAGTAATATTCAGTAGGAAAAAGATTATAGCAAAGTTAAGCAAATTGGTCATTTAGTAAATTGCAGTAAATTTGTCTAATTGTGTTTATTACTTTTACTTATCTGTTTGGTAAAAACAAAAGACACAGTGATTTGAAGCTGGAGCTACAGTAAGTTGAAGTGAGCACTCTGAAGAAGATGGGGCACCTGAGATTTGAAATAGGGAAAGAATCTAAGCATAAGGAGACAAAAAAATCTGTAGAAAAGCTAATTGTTTACAAAGGACAGTGAGGTTCATTTTCTCACCAAAGCAATTCAGCTCACATTTAATTCAATTATTACAAGTGTTACAAATTAATTACATTATTAATTTATTAGTAGGATATATAGTAATAAGAAAACAGACATTCACAAAGAAATTCAGTCTCTTAAGAAACTTGAGATTCAGAATTAGAGATCAAAAATGCTGACCTTTAGAAGAATTGCATTCCTCTGAGAGTCCATGTCTAAGAATTTAGTATGAAACCCTGAGAGACTTTTTATTCTTCCTCAGCAATATGTTTACTTGAAAAACAAAATGAATGCAAAGTCATTCTCCTTAGCAACAACAATAACAAAAATCACAAAAAAACACACCCTCTTTGTTTTTGGTCTCACCCACATCTTCTATATGTCTCCCATGGGAGTATTGCTAGTTTTCTTTATTGCTTCTTGTTCCCCTACCATCAGAGTTTTGTCAATTCATAAAATAAATTCAAACACTTCTCTTTTTGTGTTTCTTAATTTTTGGAATTGTTTGTGAAATTTTGGTTATTCCCTTCAATGCTTGGTAGACTTGCTGACACAGCCATTTTGGTCTGCTGTTTCTCTATAGTTATCTAAGAGGCATATTCAGGTTTCTCATTTCTTCCAGAGTAGATTAATTTTTTCTAGGAATTTTTTTCATTCTATCTAAGTTTTAACTATATTGGCATAAAATAGTTCATAACATCTGTATATTATTTATTTAGTTTATATAGCATGTACATGTATGTCTACATTTTACTCCTAATAATCATTTGTATCTTCACTTTCTTTCTATTGATCAGTATTGCCATCTATTAACCTATTTATTCATTCATTCATTCATGCATTTATTAGAAACAAGGTCTTATTCTGTTACCCTGGCTGGACTGCAGTGATACGACCATAACTCACTGCAGTCTCCAACTCCTGGGCTCAAGTGAGGATGATCCTCCGGCCTCATTCTCCCAAGTAGCTAGGAATGCAGGCACATGCCACCAGGCCTGAATGTTGCTATTTTTTATTTGTTTGTCAATTTTATTTGTGTTCAAAATAATGGCTTTTGACTTTGATGATTCTCTGTCTTGTATTTTCATTTTCTATTTGTATTAGTTTTATCTCATCATTGTCAATATTGCTGTTCTGTTCTTTTGGAATTTATTCTGTTTTTCCAATTTTTGAAGTTGTGTACTTACTTCTATGTTTGCTTCTTTTATCTATGAGCTATTTTGAAGTTTATTTTTCACTTCTGGAAGGATTTTTCTTAATTTTTTTATTAATTTCTAATAAACTATAATTCATTTGAAATTTTTGTGATAGTTTGAGAAGAATTAGCATAAATTTCTCTTTAAGGACTCAGTAGAATTTAATAGGAAAGTCATCTGGTCCTGAACTTTTCTTTCTTGGAAGACTTTTTGTCACTGACTGAATCTTGTTACTTTTTATTTATTCAAGTTTTTTATTTCTTCTTGGTTCAATCTAGGTAGGTTGTATGTGTTCAGGAATTTATTCATTTTCTCTAGGTTTTTGAATTTTTTGGCATAGAGCTATTTATATTAATCCTTAATTACCTTTGTATTTCTGTTGTGACATCTCTTTTTTCATTTCTGATTTTATTTACTTGGGTCTTCACTATTTTTCTCTTAGTCTAGCTAATGGTTTGTTGATTCTTTTTATCTTTTTTAAAAAACTGCTCATTTTTTATATTTTTAATTCTCAATTTTATTATTTCTTCTCTGGTCTTTTTATTAATTTCTCCTACTAACTTGGACTTTGATTTGTTCTTGCTTTTCTAGTTCCTTGAGAAACATTCTTTGTTCATTCAAAATATTTCTAGTTTTTTGATATAGGCATTTTCTGCTATCACTTTACTTCTTAATGCTACTTTTACTGCGTTCCATAAGTTTTGGAATGTTGCACATCTATTTTCATTTGTTTCAAGAAATTTTTAAATTTTTTCCTTTATTTATTGGTAATTCAGGAACATGTAGTTTAATTCCCATGTATTTGTATTGTTTTCAAAGTTCCCTTGTTATTGATTCATAGTTGTATTCTACTGTAGTCAGACAAGATAGTTGATATGTTGAATTTTTTATATTTTGGGGTATTTGTTTTGTATCATAACATATGGCCAATCCTAGCGAATGTTCCATGTACTCATGAAAAGAATGTGTATCCTGTAGTTACTGGGTAAAATGTTCTGTAGACATCGATTAGGTCCATTTGGTCTATGATGCAGTTTAAATTTGATGTTTCTTTGTAGTGTATCTGTCTAGATTTTCTGCCAATGCTAAGAGTGGAGTATGAAAGTCTCTGACTATAATTGTATGTAGTCCTATCTCTCCCTTTAGATCTAATAATATTTACTTTATGTATCTTGGTACTGTGCTGTCTGGATGGATATATATTTACAATTGTTATGTTCTCTTGATGAATTGATCCCTTTATTAATATACCACATCCTTTTTAAAAATTGAAGTGAAGGAAACTCAACTCATTCTCTAAGGCTAGCATAGTCATAATACCAAAATCAGACAAGGACACAATAATAAAAGAAAACCACAGGCTAATAGAAATAGAAAACCTAAACAAACCAATAATGGGTAATGACACTGAATCAGTAACTAAACGTCTCCCAAATAAAGAAAACTCCAGGATCGGATCCCTTCACTGCCAAATTTGACTGAACATTCAAAGAAGAACTAATAACAATTCCCCTCAAACTATTTCCAAAAAATTGAAGGGGAGGAAAGTCTAATTCTCTTCATTCCACAAGGCCAACATTACCCAGATAGGAAAATGGAGAGAAAAAATATGTGACAATATAAGAAAACTAGAAGCCAATATCCCTGAGGAACATAGATGTTAAAATTATTAATAAAATGCTAGCAAATAGAATCTTACAGCATGTAAGAAAATCACACAACATGATTAAGTGGGATTTTTACTATGGATGCAAGGATGGTTCAATATATAAAAAACAATAAATGTGGTACAGCATGTCAATGGAATAAAAGACAAAAACAATATTAAAATCTCAATAGATACAGAAAAGATCTTTTATAAAATTCAACATTCTTCCACCATGAAAACTCTTAATAAATTAGGTATAGAAGGAAAATACTTCAATACACAATGAAGGCCATATATGATAACCCCAAAACTAACATCATACTAAACGGGGAAAAGCTGAAAGTTTTTCCTCTAAGAACTCAAACAAAACAAAGATGTTTACTTTCGCCACTGTCTTATTTTACATAGTACTAGAAATCCTAGCCAGAGCAATTAAGCAAAAGGAAGAAATAAAAGTCATCTAAGCTAGAAAGTAGAAACTCAAATTGCCCTATTTGCAAATGGTCTGATCTCATAGTGAGAAAAATCTAAACATTCTGCAAAAAAAACCCTCTTAGAATTGATAAATAAATTCAGTAAAGTTTGCAAAATACAAAAACCACCATTTAGCATTTCTATAAACAAACAATGAACTAGCTTAAAAAAATCAAAATGGTAATCTCAATTACAGTAAGCATAAAAATATGCTTAGGAATAACTTAATGAAGTGAAAGATCTCTACAATCAAAACTGAAAAACACTGAAGAAAAAAATTTAAGAAGATATAAGCAACTGGAAAGACATCCCATGCTAATGGATTAGAAGAATCTCTCCTTCCCACCTTAAACATCAACTCCAAATGGACATAAGACCTCAGTGTAAGACATAACACTATGAAATGACTAGAAGACTTAGAGGAATTCCTCCAGAGTATGAGTACAGGAAAAGATTTTCTGAATGAAACCTCAAAAACATAAGCAACAGAAACAAAAAGAAACAAATGAGATTATATCAAACTTAAAAAGCTTCTGCACAGCAAAGGAAACAATCAACAGAGTGAAAAGACAACCTACAGAATGGGAGAAAATATCTGTAAACTATTCATCTGACAGGGATCAATGTCCAGATTACACAAGGAACTCAAACATCTCAACAGCAAAAAAACAAATTTAAAAATGGGCAAATGATCTGAATAGGCATTCTCAAAAGAAGACATATGAATGGTCAAGAATATATTTTAAAATGCTCAACATAACTAATCACTAGGGAAATGCAAATTAAGACTAAATGAATTCTCATGTCACTCTAGTTATAATAGCTATTATGAAAGAGACAAAAAATAACAAATATTGGCAAGAATGCAGGGAAAAGAGGACTTTTATATATTGTTTGTAGCAATTTAAACTACAATAACTACAGCCACTATGAAGAACAGTATGGAGGTTCCTCAGAAAACTATAAATAGAACTGTCATGTGGTCCATCATTTCCACTACTGGACATTTATTCAAAGGAAAACGAGTCATTATATGGAAAAACAACTGCATCCCTACGTTTATTGCAGCACCACTCACAAAAGCCAAGATAAGGAATCAACCTAGATATTCAACATTAAATGAATCAATAAATAAAATGTGGTATATATATATATATATACACACACAATGGAAATAAAATGTGGTATATATATATATATATATGTATATATATATATATATATATACATACACACACACACACACACAATGGAAAACTATTCAGTTATAAAATATTCTTTTGTGTTTTTAAATTTGTTCCTTCTTTGTTTTAGTAGTTATTTAAAAATATTTTTAATATGTATATTTAAAGACAAAAGTTAACATCTTTACTCTGCTTTTAAACAAGACAAAAACATGAGAACACCAAGTTTATATCCGCTATGGTCACTGCAGAAGTGCACCTGTCAGATGTTTGACCATGAGGAACATAACTGGCTGAAGGCCCCACCTGTCATGCTCTGAAATCCATCACTGCATGTGTACAGGGGGCATGATCACGTGTGGTAAGTATACTATTCCTGGAAAATGCAGGACTCCTCCAAAGGATAACTTTGCTATTTGGTTCAAGCAGTCAACATCAACCTTTTCAAACTTTTTTGTAACTGCATATTATCTAATATTTTTCTATCTAAACTTCAATCTTTCTTCTGCAAGTGTCAGGATATCATCATACATCATACTCTAATCGCTCTCCCAGCCAAATCCCTCATATTTTTCCACAGAGAAACCTCCCCTAATAAATAATTAGCATATCTAATCCTGAGTTAGAGTCTGCTACTAAGAGATCCTAACCTAACAAAAGTGGTAGTAGTAGTGGTCCAAGAAAATAAATGGTACAATGGCGAATTGGGACTGGCACAACTAGTGGTCAAAAGGACAGCATCCTGGTTGATACAGGGGACAGATTTTATCTGGAACAAGATGGTAAAGAGTCCTAGCTCAGTATTTAGCAAACTCAACAGTTCATTAGTCTAAAAACTTTTTGTATACTGACCTTACAACCAAACTTTAAGAACTTCACTTGTGGATACTATTCTATTCTTTCTTTGTAATCTAGAATTTTTTTTATCTGTTCCTTGCCTTGATAGTCTGTCATAACTTTCTATTTTTTTTCTAACACTGAATACCCTATTTAGCTCTGAAAAATCTGTTCACAGACCCTGATGATGTGCTTTCCATTTACTGAGAAGCCTACCTACCATATGCCTTGTGTTATGTTATCTCACTAATTTTTACAACTCTGCCAGTAGTTATTATTATCTCATCTAGAGCTGAGACTCAGAAATATTCAGTGAATGGAGTAGGCTGTAGCTTTACCTATGTTCCCATTGGGCTACACTTATTTACATAAGAGATGAAGAAATTTCAAGGGAAAAGCTTGAATCCTTACTAATACGAACATGTTCAAGATGAGTCCAGCAGACTGAGAGGCTGGGTTGACAGAGGCTATTTAAGCAAGATTATAAAGCTTCTGAAATACAATTCATCAGATGATAAGAATGAATATGTCACCTGACCATAAAGGAACTTCAGAAAGCTCATTGAAATGTATATTATGAAAAGCCTTTGCATTGATTTTAAATTTTTGCACATAAACTAATATTAACTTGTTTTAACATGTCTGAACAGGATCTAGTTTGAGTCATTAAGAAAGATAAGACATCAGTTTGAAACAAGTTCCTATCAGAGCAATGTGAATTCTATTAAACTTGAAACAGAAACAAATACCAGATTTATTGGAAGAATAAATTTAGTAAAAGAATCATGAAATCTTGGATGCTTTACAAAAGTATAACAGGACAGTGCCACAAAGGTAGTAGCAGCATGCAAATGGGTAACCCACTTGAAGAAAGAATGACATGATGTTGAAGATGAAGCCCACATTGGCAGACCATCAACATTAATTTATTAGGAAAAAAATCATCTTGTTCCTGCTCTACTTGAAGAGAACTAATGATTAATAGCAGAAAAAATAGCCAACACCACAGACATCTGCAGTGGTCCAGTGTACATAATTCTAACTTAAACATTAAAGTTGAGCAAACTCATCACTTGCTAGGTCCTAAACCAACTGCATCCAGGTAATCTATAGACAAGAGAAGAATGTTTAATGGAAATTTCAAATACGAGGAATCGAGATCTTGAACATATCTTCCAAGATTTCTAACCTGAGAAGGAACATGGATACAATTCTGAAGACAAAGCACAATCAAAGCAAGGGCTACCAAGTGGTGAATGTGATTTCATCTAGACAAAAGCAGACTAGTCAAAAGCAAAGGTCATGGCAACAGTTTGGGAGAATTGTCAAGGGATCTTGCTTTTTAGCTTCCTGTAGGATCAAAAAAGATAGTATCTTCTTTCTTTTTATGAATATATTTATGGATATGTAGGGTACAATGTGTTGTGTTTTTATACAATCTGACATGCTTACATCAAACCAATCAACATAGCTTTTGCCTCATTTACTTCATTATTGTGTTACAATATTTATGTTCTACACTTGACAGATTTGACTTGTACCTTTGCAATATGCTCCATTAGGTATGGTCCCACCGTTTACCCTACCTCTGTCAAACTTTCCCCCTCCCCCCCCATTTCCACTCCATTTCTCTCCTTCATCCGTGCTATAGTTGTGTTCTATCTTTCATAAGAAAGTGTGAGTAAATCTAAGTTGGTTTCATAGATGTACAGAGTACATTGGATACTTTTTCTCCCATTCTTGAGATACTTTACTCAGGAGAATATGTTCCAAATCCCTCCATGTAAACATAAAAGAGGTAAAGTCTCCATCTTTTTTAAGGCAGCATAGTATTCCATGGTATACATATATTATGTATACCATTAATTTACTAATCCATTCATGAGTCAATGGGCCCTTGGGCTTCTTCCATGACTTGGCTATTACGAATTGAGCTGCAATGAATAATCTGGTGAAAATATCTGTTTTGCAAAGTGATTTTTGGTCTTTTGGATATACTTCTAGTAGAGGAATTGTAGGATCCAACAGCAGGTCAATTTTTAGATCCCTGAATGTTCTCCAAACTTCTTTCCAAAAGGAACATATTAGTTTGCACTTCCACCAGTAGTGGAGAAGTGTTCCCTTTTCCCCAAATCCATGCCAACATCTGTAATTTTCGTATTTTGTTATGTGGGCTACTCTTACTGGAGTTAGATGATACCTCCAGGTAGTTTTGATTTGCATTTCTCTGATGATTAAAAATGATGAACATTTTTTCATGTGTCTGTAGACCATGCGCCTGTCTCTGTGGGGGAAACTTCTGTTCAGATCTCTTGCCCATGGTGAAATGGAATCACTTGTTCTTTTCTTATTAACAAGTTTGAGTTCTCTGTGGATTCTGGTTATCAGACCTTTGTTGGAAATGTAATCTGCAAATATCCTCTCCCATTCTGAGGGCTGTCTACTTGCTTTACTTACTGTGTTCTTGGCAGTGCAGAAGCTTTTCATTTTGATCAGATCCCAGTAATATATTTTTGGTATTGCTTCAATTGCCCTGGGGGTCCTCCTCATAAAGTTTTCTCCCAGGCCAATTTCTTCAAGTGTTTCCCCTGCACTCTTTCCAAGAATCTTTATGATTTCATGTCTTAGGTTTAAGGCAAGGCTTTTATCCAGTGAGTGTCAATTCTTATTAGAGGTGAAAGGTGTGGGTCCAGTTTCAGCATCTATAATTCAGGCAAATGGAAATCAGAAAAAAGCAGGTGCTGCAATTTTATTCACAGATACAATAGACTTTAAACCAAAAAAGTAAGGAAAGATAAGGATGGTCACTTCATATTTGTTAAGGGAAATACTCAACATGATGAGATTTCAATATCTTCTTGTTATAAGAGTGTTTTATTAAAGTTATCTAGAGTTTTACCAGAAAAATGCCCAGAAAAGCTTATTCAAAGTCCTTCTTCATCATGACAATTCTTCTGCTTATTCCAGTCATCCAAAAATGGCAATGTTGTGAATTTTATTAGGAAATTATTAGGTATCCAGCTTATAGTCCTGATTGGTTCCTTCCGACTTTTTATTTCCTAATCTTAAAAAAAAAAAAAAACTACAAAGAATGCCCATTTTTATTCAGTTAAAAATATAAAATTGAGGGGGGGGCAGAGCAAGATAGTTGACTGGAAGCAGCTTCCGAAAAAGGCTCCTGTCCAAAAGGAAAGATAATCTCCAGAAACTGTGCAATTAAGCTGAATACTGGGAGCCCAGCCAAGAGAAAGAAGTGATTTCTGTGGATCACCTCTGCTGAGACTGGCTGCGACCCCAAGAAAGCACGCTTCAGGTACAAAATTCATTTGAAAGGAAGAGTGCCCATCCCCTCCCCCAAGAAAGCTCGGAGTTTCTTGCTTTTCTGTTTCCTTTCTTTTTAAACTCCTCTTTTGCTCCTGTGGGTTTTCTCCAGACAAGCAATGAACTGTGGACCTCTTGTCTCACCCCACAGAAGAGTGCTGTGGGAAGTGAGGTGTGCTTCCCCTGAGCACCCCGGTGTGATTCTGAAAACTCTATTGCTAGGCAAAAATCTGAACTAAAGTTTTCCCCACCATTCTGAACTTGCTGTACACCCTTCCCCCCTTACCTGACGAACCAGAAGCCTAACCCCCACTGAGACAGAGGGAGGAGGTCCCTGAGCAGCACACCCAACCCC
>CAUYRH010077385.1:0-53973 GCA_963574655.1 Perodicticus potto
CGTACACCTGAGGTGGCGGGTTCGAATCCAGCCCAGCCCCGCCAAACAACAATGACGGCTCCAACCAAAAAATGGCCGGGCATTGTGGCGGGCGCCTGTAGTCCCAGCTACTTGGGAGGCGGAGGCAGGAGACTCGCTTGAGCCCAGGAATTAGAGGTTGCTGTGAACTGTGATGTCACAGCACTCTATCCAGGGGGACAGCTTGCGGCTCTGTCTCAAAAAAAAAAAAAAAGAAAGAAAAAAAATTCACAATATCTAAAAACAACAAGGAATTAATTTCTTGAATATACTACAAACTCCACAAAAATTTTTTCAAGCAACTTCTTGCAAGAAAACAGCAAGAGATTTCAATAGAAAAAAAAAAAAAGGTGGGAGAGGCTAAACATATAAAGAGACAATCCATGAAGAAAAGAAACTTAAGTAAATGAAGAAATATTCAATCTTATCAGTAATCAGAAAAAGGCAAAAGTGAAGGAAATTTGCTAATACAGAAAGTTGTTATCCAGTAGTAGTGGAGATATATAAACTTAACAGTGACCTGTGCAGTTCCTACTGCAGTTAGTGTGCATAAATCCTACAATATGGCAATGTTGTTACAGACAATACTGCCTCTTTGAAACTCATAAAGCCAACAAATTTCATGTGTCTGAGCTCCTTAGGAAAAAAAAATGAAGACATATTACATTTTGATTCTTTCATGCGCATATTCCTAATTTCTGCAAATACTCTGTAGTTTTTACTTAACCCTTGCTCAAAAGGCAGGTGAGACCAAACAAATCGTGACTTATTCTTGTCACAGCCTAGGTTAAGGACAAGAAAGCAGGAGATGCCGTGCAAGAAGTATTTTAGCGTTGGGAGTTAGAGAATCTGGATCCAAGTCTAAGCCTTAGCTTGTCCATGTGATTTGATAAGTTACAATCTCTACCCACCTCAGTTTCTTCACATAAACAGGAATATTACTCACTCTGCATAATACCAAGCGGATTAGAGATAATCCACACACAGTGACTGGCAAATACAAGATGTTCACTACAAAGAATGATTTTTTTTTATCCAAATAAAAGAACTTCACACACTAACCCTGAAAGATTTCTGTGCCCTACTTAACCTGCTGTTAAGCAGAATACTACAGTCATAACAACATGTACAGAAACCAAAGAAACCAATTCATTGTGACTTCTAAGTCAGTTTTTCCCACTACAGAACAGGGATAAATACTATCTACTCTTCCATACACTTTCCATAAACTGTAAAGGTTGGAAAGCATTTTGTAGCCTCTGGAAAACGAATGTAAGGGTAGTGGTAATGACTACACAGTAACTCTGTAACTGGTGCCAGAGTCTTGACCCTACTAACAGGAAGAAGGCATGTTCAATGATGTACTGTAGGCAAAATGGTCTTAGAAGAAATCCAGTTATCCACAACTAACTTCAAGGATCTCAAAGGTGTGGCTGGGCACGATGGCTCATGCCTATAATCCTACTCTGTGAGGAGGGAGGATCACAGGAGCTCAGGAGCAAGAGTGGGTTCCTGCCTCTATTAAAAACAGAAAAATTAGCTGGGCATTGTGGCAGGTGCCTCTTGTCCCAGGTACTATGGAGGTCGGGGCAGGAGGAGCCCATAAACCAAGGAGTTTGAGGTTGCTGTGAGCTAAGAGAAAGCCATAGCACTCTAGCCTGGGGCTAAAGAGTTAAGACTGTATCTCAAAAAAAAAAAAAAAAAAAAAAAAAAAAGATCTCAAACATGATCACAAAAAAAAAATTAATCCAGAAAGAAGACCAGATCCAAAATCACGACAACAAAGGACAAATTATATCTGGGAATCTTTATAACCTAATGGCTGTCGTTCTTGCATTTTTCATCCTTATTTCAGCATTTTTGGCCTGTAGCAGTTGTCATACTTTGGCTCTGATTCCTAAGCTGTGGACTTTGGGGTCCTTGGGGCACTAATTCCTATCTCACACGTGTACTATTACTTTACAAATACAGGCAGATGCTGAGGTCATTACTTACATATTCAGCTGAGGGATATTAAATAACTGTCTCACACAGTATTTATAATCATCAAAGACAAGAAAAACTTCAAAAAGTCAAGATCTCTGAAATCTTTTAGTATTAAATAAATGTCTCTTGATTTTTCTAAGGAGTGGCAACCACTGGTTTATAGTTCACAATTTGACGAAGAAGATAGTGCTTTTAAAATAATAGACATGAAGGAAAAGAGTTTTGAAAAAATAAAAATCTTCTTAAAAAACAAAACAAAAACAAAGTTTAACTCTGTTGCCCCAGGCTAGAGTGCCTGTTGAGTCAGCCCCAGCTCATAGCAACCTCAGACTCCTGGTTCAAGTGATCCTTCTGCCTCAACCGTTCGAGCAGCTGGGACTACAGGTACCCACCACAACACCTGGCTAATTTTTCTAAAAAATGAAAATCTTAACTCACATTTATCTCCATTCCTACTCCCTTCTTGGCCATTAACTTTTCCTTGACATTTAATATCAAAGCTAGTGACCCTTTTATTTTTAGCCTTTCCTTTGGAAGAGATGTGCAGCTAGTCCATTAGCCTTTGCAGCTCACCGGCAGACAAACAGCAATACGTTGTGTTAAGGAAATTATACATGTAGCAACTGCTCCTCCCTTACAAAAACATGAGCCCCCATTTTATTTATTTCAGTCCCCCACTCTCGAAATTTTGGCACAATTTTACAGAGGGGAAGTTATAGACCACTACAAGTATTCCAATTATTGAAGAGAAAATAAATATTCCACCTAGTGATTCTCAATGTGGAAATGTCTACCACATTTTAATTGGCAGTACAAGTTAAACATACAACAATTAAACCATAATTTAATGGTTTAATTAACGGTACAACATTAAAACCAAAGCTAAAAGTGAGGTTCAACTTAAACACTGCAAAGATAAGGAAATAAACTTATTTCCACCTAAGGAATATTATAAAATAATTTCAACTATAATTTAAAATAACACAGGTTTGTTCATGCTTTTCTGTAATGTGAAATTCTCAATGGGTTATTCTAAACTGGGGTGAGAGAGCAGAGGCTTTGTATAGTGGCAGGAAAAGGGTGTGGGGAGAGTTGCATTCATCATTTAATAGTTAATTTATTTTCAGGAATGAAAATTTTCCTATGGGTAAACCAGAGGTGGTTTTTTAAAATTCTAAAATATCAAAATATGCTAATTTGACCCCCTCAAAAAGATACTTGTTCACTAAGGCCTGACCAAAAATATTGATAAGTTAAAATATACCATTAGAATTCTGGCAGCAAAATACAAATCACGCTGATGCAAATATAGCTAAATCTAGTCACTGACATGTACAAATTTCAAACATGGGGAGGAAAAAGCAGAAAAGAAAACCCTGAGCTCTAGCTTGAGTACAGTAGGGGAAAAACCCTACATATTTGGTAAAGCTAATTTCACTTATCAGTCGTTTTCCAGAATGGAAGAGGACCACACGAATCAGAATTACTATCTCCTCCTTAGGCAGTAACTTTCCGATTATAAATCAAAAGACCCCTGCTCAAGTCCCAGCACCCGCATTTAATAATATGACCACTGGGCTCGGCGCCTGTGGCTCAACGGGCTAAGGCGCCAGCCACGTACACCTGAGCTGGCAGGTTCGAATCCAGCCCGGGCCCGCCAAACAACAATGACGGCTGCAACCAAAAAATGGCCAGGTGTTGTGGCGGGCGCCTGTAGTCCCAGCTACTTGGGAGGCAGAGGCAAGAGACTCGCTGGAGCCCAGGAATTGGAGGTTGCTGTGAGTTGTGATGCCAGGGCACTCTATCCAGGTTGACAGCTTGAGGCTCTGTCTCAAAAAAAAAAAAAAAAAAAATGACCACTGATAACTCCCATTTGATAGACCCCAGTGTTCTCTCTCCATAAATTATAGAAAATGAATCGCATTTCACCATACTGTTGAAAGGAACAACAGTTTAGCATTGTTGAAAAGATTAAAGAAGATACAGAAAAATATGCTCTGTAAATAGAAAATGACAATCTAAAGGCTAATTATTATTATTCTTAAGTTTATGTTACACCTACTGTGGAAGTAGATCCTATTCCTAAATGGCAGACAGGTTTGGAGGGTCACAAAAGCTGTTCTTGTGTATCTTATAGCACAGTGACAGATGCTAAAGGAAGTCCCCAAATAAACTAACAAATTGGAGGGAAAGGAGTATATTGGATGTAAAAATTCAGGCAAAACACTACGGCTATACAAGTCTTTCAAGAATCTCTTGATGATTTGTTTTCACTTTTAATCTCATGATGTATTTGGCAAGAGAAAAGGCATAAACAGAGACATCTCACAATTCAACTTAAAAAGTCCACATCTATATATCTAGTAATGATGAAATTGCTCAGTTCTCAGTTACGTACTGCTTATACAATTATACTAATTACTGGTATCATCACAGTGTTCAAAGCGGCTGCATTTTAAGAGATTAAAGTCCTATAGGACTTTTGGAACAATGGGATCCTATAATTTGAATTACTTCCATACTGCTGAAATGGAAAAAAAGGAAGGGAAGGGGTCAGTACAAATTCATCAGCCTGAATACAAAAGATTTTCCTTTTAAAGCAAATAATGCAGTAAATATTTGTGACTATTAATTTTTCAGCATGAGAATGGTATAATCAGCATCCTTCAATTTAAATTCTATACCTAATCCTGAGTAACCCTGTACACCCCATAAGGTGAAAGCCAAGTGCATGTGGCACTGTGATTATTCACTTCCCCCCTTGCTTAGAGACCCTCCTTTGGCACAGTCTCACTTTCCTCTCCTCTACATGTGTTCACTTCCCTTCCTCCAAAATAAAGAGTAGGAAGATGCGGCTGGCATTAGCACTGTTCAAACACTTAATTCGAGCCCATATAATCAAACTGATTCTTCTCAACCATCCACTTTCCTTAGTGTCGCTCCACTAAGAAAGCAGTGGGGGCCTCTCCCCAAGACTGGAGTTTCATTAGGTAGGTAAATACAGAAGGTAAAACAAGGCCGGCCAGGCTTTCGCTGGAGAAGTCAACTTGACTTCATCCCTGGAGAGGGGAGCAGTCACAGACACCAAGAGGAAAAAAGTCTGTCCCATGAAAACAAACCTTTTCCTGGCATACTGTTCTCCTCCCATGAACATGTGAGATGCAGAGAGATACCGACATGAAATTACAACCTACCTGGAGAATCTGGGAAAAGTCACTGCCCATCTTGCTTTGATGACTAATGGAATTTAATAAAGATGCCTGGCTCATACTATTAAAGTACCTTCTGTCTCAGCAAGGAAACCTGGCTAAGAAACCACAGTGGAGTTAACAAGCCAGACAGCAGACTAAACACCTCAGAACTCCCTGCTGGCCCTCATTTCTGGTGCCCACCTTTCCGCTGGGCGTCTGCATCACTAATTCCCTCAGTCTGTGATGATGACCTGCTTTTCCCAAAATAGGAAGCAAGGAACCAGCTGGAGGTGAGAATTCTGAGCGTGGACACCAAGACTCTTCTCTCCTGCCCACCAGGCAGTCCACCCACCACTCATTCTCTTCCTCCTGTGCCCCCACGCGGCCCCCCAGAACATGCACGCGGATAACCCCCGGCCAGCACTGAGGAACAAAGAGCTGCTGCTTCGGGCAGCCAGCGGGGACTGCAGGACTCCCGGCGGGCAGCCCCGCGTGGCACAGCCCGGGCGGCAGGTCCGGGCGCAGCGCGCGCGGCACCAAGCCGGCCCACCCGGTGGACGCTCCCCGGCAGAAGCTGCCAGACTTGGGCAGAGCCCCCGGTGAGCGAGCGGAGGGGGTGCGGGCGGTGAGGCTGCCGTGCAGAGCTGGACCCCCGACCCCGGCCCGCGCACCTGGACCCGGCGGCCACCCTGTTCCCTCAGGGCGCTCTCTGGGGACTCGGCTTCGGGCGGGCTCCGGAGGCTGGAACCGCGGCGACGGGCGACTTCACTCCTCCATCCTGGGACTCGGCAGCACGTTACAGACCGCCGTGCACTTCCTGTTTGAAACACAGGGGAGAGAAAGAGCGAGAGAGATCCGAGTGTCGGCGGCGGGGAGGGAGGGCCGCGGCGCGCACGGCGGCCATGGGCGGCCGGCGCCAGCCCCTGCGCACGGGCTCCCGCGGCCGCCTCGGCCTGGGCCCGGCCTCCCCCTGCCGGTGGCCTCGCGGCCCTTCCGTCCCAGCCCCTGCCGGGCTGGGTCCTCCCTTCCCTCCTTCCCTCTCGCCTCCCCACCCGGCGCCCCCTCCCCAGATCACATCACCTGGGGGAAGGTGCAAAGATCCAGCCGCTCCAGAGCCTCGGCAGCTGGATTTATGCAGATTTTTAAAGTTACTAGCCACATCCCAGTATATCCACTACAGCTCAGCAGACTAAAGAGCTTCAGGATGGGAAATTACTTGTCTAGTGCCTAGATGACTCAAAATAAAAAGCAAGCCGGCACGCAGCTGCCACGAACCGTAAAAAACAACGCACAACAAAACTACCAAAACTCCTACAACCACACAGTACCGTGGGTTCCTCCTCGGCCTTTTACTCCGATTATCTTTATCCTCACAGCCCATCAACATTTTCATGTACGGATTCCACACAGAGCAGAAGTGAAACGCGCATTCCTCCAGAAAACAATTTCTCATTTCTCTGTGATCACAGAGAAAACTCCAAAGTTCTGGAACTATGTTTCTTTTGTCGAACTCTGATTAAGTGGACCTCAGGCCGAGTTAAAAAATAGTAAACAAATGGTTTAAGAATCTGCCAGAGGCAAAGTGTACCCTCTGCGGAGCTGGCATTTTTAACCTGCCTACTCTCATACTCAGAATCTATTGGTTAGAAGGCACTCAGAGAACTCTGACAAACAGCTCCTTTTATCATCAAACTGCTGGCTTAAATAAAATCACTCATGTCTCCAAACTCAAAATGGACAAGAACAGAATCTAAGGAATGATTATTCCGTATAAAAAACCAAATTTTGACTGATGTAAAACGGAACTGATGCATATTAAGCTGCTACTCAGAGCTAGACAGCATCTCATTTTACTCTCTTCCTGGCCTGAACATTTCCCAACAGATTTGCAAAAGTCCATTCCCATATTCCCAAATGAGGAAACAGGGTCAGAGAAGTAAAGTCCCTATGTCTCAGCTACAAAGTGGCCAATGGAGCAGTGATGCAGGTCTTCCCTAAATACACAATCTGCACCATTTCCTCTATCTTTTGATTCCTGAAACAATAACAAATTCTAAGAGAAAAGTAAAGCCCAGTGACTACCTATGATCCTCCCCTTCATCTCTGAATTATTCTGCACTTCATAAGTGATCACTGCTGAACTAGCTGGTTTCCTTACTGCCCGAATAATAAGTACCTTGATTCTTTGGGCAGAGGACACTGTGCTCTTTCCATTATCTAGTACTGGTGTGATCAGCCCTTTCAGAATTACTTGGTGGCAAAAGTTCAAAAGGTTCTAGGATGGTCATTCATCTGCCCAGGTACAAAGTCTGTGGAGTTCAGCACCTAGCCAGCTGACTAATATTTGTTCCCTGAAATTATTTTCTAACTGGGCCTCTTTAGGAAGACAGATGCTTGGCCGGGCTTGGTGCCTCAAGTCTGTAATCCTAGCACTCTGGGAGGCCGAAGTGGGTGGATGGCTTGAGCTCAGGAGTTTGAGACCACCCGGAGCAAAAGCGAGACCCCCATCTCGACTAAAAATAGAAAAACTGAGGCAAGAGAATCGCTTGAGCCCAAGAGAGTTGGAGGTTGCTATCAGCTATGACGCCATGGCACTCTACCCAGAGCGACAGCTTGAGACTCTGTCTCAAAAAAAAAAAAGAAGAAGGTAGATGCTGTTCACAAAAACACACACATGGCCTCAACTTTTAGTGAAACTGTTGACGTTCTCTCATTTTCTGTTTCCTTCTGCTTTAGCACTTAGTTCACACTCACTTGTCAATAACATGCTGCTATTAAGCTCCTGAGTAGGCCAAGAAAAAGGACACGTATTAAAAGTCTTGGCAATGCTGAGATCTCTGGATGCTTGCGGAGATGAGTTGAACTGCATCTCGCTCACCCTTCCCACCACTGGGCCAGGGTTAGAGCAGCACAGAGTCCAGGTGCGGAGCACAGAGATGAACTGCAAGGGTGGGGATTTCAAGCACAAAGGCTGGGCAAAGGGGCTACTCACAGTCCAATGACGGCTTATTACAAAAAAACCTTGCTGAGGAATCTGAGCATTCTCTTACAGTCCAGCTCTGCCTGTCTTTTCCTTCTCTCAGTCCTTTACTTGCCCTGGACCTGGCAACTCTATATCTCTTCTCACAAACTTAATGCTTCTTTCCAGAGAACTACCATTTCTTTCCCACGAAGAACCCAGTGAGTCGGAAGAAGAGCACGAAAGTTGGCACTGAGCTCAAAACTCGTCCGATTTAAAAAACCCTGAATTTAGAGGCACAATTCTACTTTACAGTATCTTTTGGCATCCTTCCTTCATTTCTGTTACTCACTATAACCCAAAAACCCAGAAGGAAAATCTCTACAGAAAAATAAAATTCTTAAGGCAAAGGAAAACTTAAATTAACCTGCATAGCCTTCATTTCTATTTTTGGGAACTCATGAGATTAGACTAACTTCTAAAAATCTCCCTTAGTTCTGAAAAATTCAAAGTCATTAATGCATAAGTCAATAACAGATTATTCCTATTTTGCCTGAGTACCGTGCTAAGAGGTAATTTTTATGACATACGAAGTGTGACCATTAAGTGTGCGAACTGAACTCACCCTAGAAAAAGTGGTACACAGCCGGGTGCAGTGGCTCACGCCTGTATCCTGGCACTCTGGGAGGCTGATGCGGGTGGATTGCTTGAGCTCATGGGTTTGAGACCAGCCTGAGCAAGAGCAAGATCCCATCTCTAAAAACAGCCAGGCATTGTGGCAGATGCCTGTAGTCCCAGCTACTCAGGAGGCTGAGGCAAGAGAATCGCTTGAGCCCTAGAGTCTGAGGTTGCTGGAAGCTATGATGCCATGCAACTCTACTGAGGGCAACAAAGTGAGACTTCGTCTCAAAATAAATAAATAAATTAATTAATTAAATAAAACAAAAAAGAAAAAGTGGTCCATACCTCTTTCCTGAATATCATTACCATCACCTTCAAAGCACACCCCTTTCTCTGGCTTTCTGGTGACCACAGTGACGTTCAGCAATGAGGTATGTAGCACTTTTTCTAGAATGAGTTCACACAATTAACTGTCAGACTGCCTACCACGACACCTCTCATCACCATTCCAGAAAGAGTTCCAAAATCACTCTGAAGTGTGGACTAGGCACTGGCATCAGTGCTTAGTTTCCCAAGGGGAGTACCTTGAAGATGATAATAAAATATAGAAGAGCATCTGGCTAGAACCTAGGAACCTTATTTACCTATGCTGCCAGATCACGCCTGCATTCAGAATGTTCCCCTCCAGAGCAGTGGCCAGCTGTGGGGCTAGGGTGACGGCGCTCCTCTTTTAGGCTCCTCCTCATCAAAAACTATTGATTAACATTCACTTTGTACATGGATAGTTTGGAGAATACAAGTTCCTGACAGGTGCCTCCTAGGCCTAAAAACCACAAGGCCTAAACATCACCTCGTATGCCCCCCAGGGGTCAGCGAGGCTCCTGTGTTTCATGGAGAAGTATTTCTTCCTTACCACTGCAGTGCAGGGAAAAAATATTATAATCACAACCTCATAGGAAGAAAAAAAAAATGCTCTCAGGTAGGCACAAATGATGTCACAAACATAAAAATGATTTCGGGAGGAGTTCACTGCCAAAGTCTCCATTCCCTAAGTACCACAGTCCATCCGTGAAAAGAACACAGCGAAAGTCATTTTAGACGCTCCAAATTAAGTTACGAGAAATAGCATTCCTGAGGACTAATGGGTGTGGAGGAGGAGATGATAAACTGTCACCTCCAAAAACAATGCAGCTTATCTTTCTTTATCTTAAAAAAAGAAAGGCCTTACATTGGCGGTTAAAAATGTTTGCCACAAGTACTTCTCCATGTGAGTATGAGGATTCTTAGTGTTACACATGGATTTCACAAACGTGAAAGTGAAAAATAAGCTGTCTGGTTACCCAAGAGATGACATGTCTGCACTAGCAGCCTCCTTCACGGCAGCACCCCTGTCTCTGTCTTCACTTCCAGAGTAGCACATGCAATAGACTGTTCTCAGAAGGAGGTCTCTGGCACTCACACTCACCTCCTGGCCTCTGCAAAAGCTGGCCCATAGCTTTCAAGGAAGCCTTTCTCAGAGCCAGTTGGCTGGCCTGATTGGCACTTACCCATAGAGGGTTATTAGCCATCTTCAAAGAGCCAGAGTAAGTGTCCTTTCATGGCAAAATGTAGCAAGGGGGCACAATCATCTTTTTAAAAATGCCTGCCCGCAAGATGGGTTAGGCTCCCTTTAAGGCACAGTTTCCTGGTTTTGAACAAGGTAAGAAAAGCACTACTTAAAAAGCACCCTTCGGCATGACAAGGAAGACCCAGTCAAAGACAGAAAGAATGACGGGGCCACGGTGACTGTAGGCCCACACAGACATCAGGAACCCACACATCATGCACAAAATTACTAACATTACACAGGACAAACCCTCACACGCTCTGCCTCACTGAATTCTCAGAATTGCCTTTCAGGGAGGAGTCATTATCTACAGAAGAAGCAGTGGCAGTGGGGGTTCACAGATGTTAAGCGATTTTCTCAAAGCAGTAGGTAATGAAGCTGAAACTCACCCTAGATCTACTCTTCTCCCTTTTAATTGAACAGAAATGAGTGGGTGCATTTTGGCTGTGGATTGATCATTCTGCACTACATGTTCACTCAGAAAAAGCTCACTTTCCAAACACAAATGGTAACATTCTCTCTCAACCGCATGATGCTACCTCATCACCTTGCCAAATTCTGGCAAAGTGTAAACTCTAAACATGCGATTTGTCACCGGACGACTGATTTTAAGCCACAGCAATATTACATAAAATATGCTCTTGGGCTGCAGCTGAATGTAATTTTACAAATTAATAAAGATAGACTTGCCAGTCACATTGTGATAGATAAAATCTTTGCTTTTCCCAGGTTTCTCCTTTAGTTCTTCAGTTAGCATGCAAATATGTATGTAAAGTAGGCCATGTGAGCTGGTGTACTGTGATTTAGTGAGCATAACATGAAAGAAGGATAAGAAACCACAAAAGTCTGACTAAATGCACATACCTGTACTTAAACATGTTCCTGGCACAGCCTACCAGCAATGAATAGCCTTGGGTTATTTACTGACTGCTGATCGTGATGCGTATTATGTAGACTAAACACTGTCCTAGGATGCATTTGTCTTTGGAAGACATGTTTTGTCTGTTCATCTTTTATAGTGGGTATATCTGCTTTCTTCTTTAAAAAATTGTAATTGTCTTCGACACTCTTATTTTTAAAACAATATATTAAAAAGTCCAAGAACTCAAAAGGATTGGTCCTAATAAATCAAATAAATATAATGTTCATTACTAAAAAAAGGAAAGGAAAACTTCTTAAAGGTGACTTTAAAAATATACAAGTATCTTATATTTTGCTACTTCCAGATACATAAAGTAGCAAAATATGAGTGGACAGAAAATAAGTCACATATTATCTTAAATATGTTAATTCTGAATTATACATTATAATGGAGACTAAAAGAAGAAACTACAAGGATAATTGAAGGTTGCAAAATTGGGTAATTCAATTTTCATCTCCTTTCCTTTGTATGTAACAGAATGGCCAAGGCAAATCGCATGAAATAGAAACAAAGTGACTGGAAAACTCAGAAACGGGCTGGGGGCAATGTTTCATACCTATAATTGCAGCACTTTAGGAAGTCCAGACAAGAGGACTGCTTGAAGCCAGCAGTTCAAGACAAGTCTGAGCAACAGGCGTGGTGGTGCATCTGAAATGCCAGATACCCAGGAGGCTGAGGTGGGAGGATTGCTTGAGCCCAGGAGCTTGATGTTGACAATGAGCCGTGATTAAGCCATTGCACCACAGCCTGAGCAACAGAGAACTCAAGACTCTCTCTTAAAAAACATCCAGACCCGGGCAGAGCCTGTGGCTTAGTGGTTACTACAGCCCCATATACTAAGGGTGGCGGGTTCAAACCTGGCCCTGGCCAGCTAAAACAGCAGTGACAACTGCAACAAAAAGAAACAAATAAATAAAAAAAAATCCAGACGATCCAGAATCTTTTTCATGAACTTTTAAAAACGTATTCATCAATTTCTTAGCTAATCCTTGCTCAATAAATGCTAACCACTTTACATGTCTTACTTAACTCAAGTGTTCCTGATAACAAACTTATGAGGTAGGAATTATATTATAGATTAGAAAACGGACACAGATGGCTCAGTACCTGTGGCTCAAGTGGCTAAGGTGCAAGCCACATACCTGAGCTGGCGGGTTAGAATCCAGCCGGGGCCCGCTGAACAACAGTGACGGCTGCAACCAAAAATAGCCGGGCATTGTGGCGGGCGCCTGTAATCCCAGCTACTTGGGAGGCAGAGGCAAGAGAATCACTTGAGCCCAAGAGTTGGAGGTTGCTGTGAGGGCGACAGCTTGAGGCTGTCTCCAAAAAGAAAAAATGAAAGAAAAAGAAAAGAAAAGAGACACAGAGATGCCTGTAACGTGTCACACTGCTAGTAAATACCAGAACTCAGGAAGCCTGGTTGTCCTCAAAGTCTAATTTTATTACTACTAGGACACAACCAAATTGGGTTTGCTTTCTCTAGTGTGGAAATTCATGGATTACACTGGGGTGAAGGGCTCAGAGATTTTCCTGTTTGCAGTAAGAATGTAACCATCAGTTAGAGGGTTCTAGGCTGAAAACTGCTGTTGGAGGTCAGGGATGCACAGTCTGGGACATGTTGCTGAATTAGTGAATATTGAGAAGAAAAGAAAAATATTTACAGAATGAAAAGGCCAGGAAGAATGGCTGCTTCCTCACCTTGACCAGAATCCTGGTTTTCAAGGCTCCAGGACTGCCTGGCTACAATACAACTGAATTAGCAACGGAAGGGAACACAAAGAGCGCCATGTACTTTGATCTTGGTAAAGCAGTGGATACAGTGTCCTGTCCACTCAGGATCACCAAGTCAACTGTAACTTAGGTTGCTACAAGATCCACATGGGATTTAAACAGGCTACAAAGAAAAACACTGGCTACATCTATAGTATGATGAAGAAATAAGCCACATGGAACTGAATTCAATTTGTATTCAAAAGTAACTTAGAAATTATTCACACTATTATCATCAAATTTACACATAACATCAGTCTGGGAGGTGTGAAAGGGCAAATGAGGGCGAGCCAATTGACTTAGTTAAACTAGCAGAGACATGAAGAAAAACAAGAAGTTTAGTTTCATTTTGTCCTCTCTCTAATTTCCAGGGAATAGCAAAGGATGTCCAATGATTGGTAACCAACTACCTCTAGACCTGAAATGCCAAGACTGAACTAAGTCAAGTGAGCAACAGCAAACAGATCCCTGTTTAAATTTGTAGGATCTCAGGTCTGAACCTCACGAAGTGTGACTGATCTTATTATCCCACAATACCATCACAAATAATATCCTTTCACCAAGATGATTTTTGTTTTAAAAACAAAACAAAACAAAACAAAACTCAAAGAAAAGAAGGGACTCAAAAGCTGAATTTGGAAGTCAGATGAAAAGGTCAGTGGTATATGTATACTCTGGCCCCACTACAAATATGCTGCCCAGGCAGGTCATGAGAATGGTTTGCACACACATGGCAGGATGAAGAATAGCAGAGAAGGGGAATGAAGAGAATGAGAACTTGGACTAACATTATTTTTTTAAGCATAAATTATCCTTTCTAATTTCTTTAATGTTGAGAAATAGCTTCTCCCATGGTAGAACTATTTCTCTTCCCAGCAAAAAATTTTACTTTAAAAGTTAACAGTTAATTTAGACTCAAGAGATGACAGTAAGAGAGGTCTGTAACATTTGGGGGAAAAATCGTTTAAATTCAGGCTGGGTCGCAGGAAATGAACAAGTGAGCATCATTTCAAGGAACTCCTAAGAGACTGAAGAACTGAACTATTAAACTCCATAGTCAACATGCAAGGGAAGGTTCTTTCCCAAATCCGGGCTCTAAGTATATCCTAGCAGGCTTGTTTACAGGAGCAAAACATATGTTCCTAGAAAATAAAAAGCCCTGAAAGGAAAGAGGGGTCAGTACAAAATGAAAACTTCCTCACATGTCACTTTATTACTCACTATTCTCACTTATAATTTGTATAGTTATTTCTTTAAAGTAAAGCTCTTGGTCAGGCGTGGTGGCTCACGCCTATAATCCTAGCACTCTGGGGAGGCCAAGACGGGTGGATAGCCTGACCTCAAGAGTTCGAGTCCAGCCTAAGCAAAAGCGAGACCCCGTCTCTACTAAAAATAGCAAAACTGAGGCAGGAGGATCGCTTGAGCCCAAGAGTTGGAGGTTGCTGTGAGGTATGATGCCACAGCACTCTACCCAGGGCAACAGCTTAAGACTCTGTCTCTAAATAAATAAATGTAAAGCTCTTAATACATGAGCAATTCAGGGAAGGAATCTGGGATGTTACTTGCAAATTAACAGCAATAGCAGCTAAGCTAACGTTTGAGCGTTAATTATGTGCCAGGAACTGTTCTAAGCATTTTTCCTAAACTATTCTTACAACTAACCCTAACAGGCATATACTGTTAAATCTTCATTTTACAGAAAGTTAAATAACTTTCTTTCTTTCTTTCTTTTTTTTGAGACAGATCTGTTGCCCTTGGTTAAGTGTTGTGGTGCCATAGGTCACAACAACCTCCAAATTCTTGGGCCAAAGGAATTCTTTTGTCTCAAGTTTTTCAATTTTTGGAGAGGCAGGGTGTCACTCTTGCTCAGCCTGGTCTTGAACTCCTGTGCTTAACCGATCCACCCACCTCTAGCTTCCAGAGAGCTAGGATTACAGGCAAGAACCACCATGCCTGGCCTAGTTAAGTAACTTTCCTGCGGTCCCATGAGCAGTGAGGGGCAGAGCAGAATGGAAACGCAGGCGGTAGACGCCACAGCTCATGCTCTACAAGACTGTGGATGAAGACAGCCAACGATGAAATCCTGCATATTGCTTCCTCTTTCATAAACAATAGCAAAAAAGAGAACATTTGCACAAGAGCATAACGACCAGAGCAAGGCTATACTCTAGACACAAATGGAAATGAATGTGAAAAATGTCAGTCCAACGACAAGGCTGTAAGATTATTCCTTTACATTTAACACAAAGCAGGTTAGGTGTGGGATCTCACACCTGTCTCCTCCCACTTTGGGAAGACAAGGCTTGAGGATAGCTTGAGGTCAGGAGTTTGAGACAAGGCTGAGCAACACAGAAAGACTTTGTCTCTACAAAAAAAATAGAAAAATCAGCTGGGCATGGTGTTTGTGCCAAGTCCCAGCTACTCAGGAGGCTGAGGCAGGAGGATCACTTGATCCCAGGAGGGTGAGGTTGCAGTGAGCTACAATGATGCCATTGCACCCTAACCTGGGTAATAGAGCAAGACCCTGTCTCCAAAAAAAAGTAAAAGAGAGAGAATAAAAAACAAGGCATAAACCCTAAATAGTCAGGTCTTCCCCAAAGTTTGATGAGTAGCCCCTTCCCATGCTTTACAAAAATCACTCACACATTTACATAACAAATGCTATCAGTGTAACCTGGTTTCTCAAGTACCTTCAATGAATCCCCAACAATTAAAAAAAAAAAAAATCACTCACACAATAACAAACCCAAACTTAGCGTCAGCTTACAATTTTCTCCCCAAAGCTTCAATGTTTTTGACATTCCTTCCCTCACCAGGCCACACTCAGAATCACCTGCGGCACCTTCTAAACACAATTTCCCCAGACCTGCATGCTGCATCAAATCACTGGGGGGTGTGCCCCTGGAATCTGTGCATTACGGAATCTCCCAGGTGACCCTAAGGCGAGGCTCTGTTGGGGAACCCCTGCTGCAGACAGTTTGGTCCCTCCTCCACTCTACCACGAAAATCACTTAAGTCAGAGATTAGAGCAAATCACATCCCTTCCCAAGAAGACAATGGAATGAAGTTCAAATTCCTAACAGGACACAATAGGGCTTCTATAATCTATCCCAAACTGCTTCTCTGATCTCCACTCTTCCTACGTCCCTCACTCTCTCTCAAAGCATCCCCCCAAACATGTTGCATGCTTTTTATACCTACACACTGTGCTACTCACTGTTCCTTCAGCTCTCGCCAATCACCATTATCGTTCTCCTCCTCCAAGGCCCTGCTCAAGTTGTCTTTCCTGGTGAAACCTTCCCTGTTCTTTCCAATCAAAACCAATCTCTCCTACTGAGTAAATGTCCAAAATATTTAGCTAATGCAAGAATTACAGCATATACTGCATACTGTACTGAATTATACTAACCAGTTTACCTGCAAGTCACCAAAACAGGGCCACATCTTACTCATATAATGGATGAGATACAAACAGGCCTAGGTTCAAAGTTTAGTTCTGCCAGTTACTTGGTAGCACTGTGACCCTGAGCAGATGATTTAAACACACTGAGTCTCAGTTTTGTAATGTGAAATGGGACTCATGGGTGATACAAGGACAAAAAGACAAAAAGTGTCCCCACTGTGGACCACCCGAAATGCACTAAACGTGAGCTTTTATTGTTGTTATTTATTGTTAACTTTTGCTTCCCACCCTATTAAGTGCACTGAAGACAAAATACGTGCTGAAAAAGGATTTGCTTTTCTAAAAAAAAAAAATTTCCTTTCAAAGTAATACACAGTGATTTCTTAAAGTCCTTCCTCCTTGCCCAATTTTGTTGCATAATATTTCTATTCCTGTTTTATTTCTATGCTGTTTCTACTCTCCTTCTCTCCTGTAAAAATCAATGTACAAAATTCTAATGAACAAGCCCTGCCAGTGTCCCTCCTACTCCAGCTTGGCTTTTTGCTTTGAACTACAGTAGCTGCCTGCAGCCTCAGCTTCCCAGCCCAGAGAATCGCCTGCTTCATCCTTACAACAAACAGCACTTTGTAGGCAAATTGGAGGCAAGCCCAAAGTAGGAGGGGGAAAAACCAAGGAAAAGGAATTAGGACCAGAAACTGAGTCAGACACCCACACCACCGTTCACAATGTATTACACACAGGTAAGGAGGGAACAGGAGAGGAAAGGAGTTCAGATCAACACAAACCTTCCCCAACCACTCCCAAGCACCGCCTCACCGCCCACTCGTGGAAAATGGCTTAAGACTCACAAAGGACATGCTCACTGGTCAACTCACTGCCTAACACATGGTTACCGTTGTTAGTAAAACACTGTCATATATAACAGCTTCTTATTCTCGCCAAACCAATCACATTGCTATTACTGTTCTCTCTCCCATTTACAGGAGCTGAAACCCAAGGTCATACAAGGCCACGGAATAGAGTGTTAGGACCAGAACTCAAATTTTAATTTAAGCTCCAAATCCTAGGTCCTTCCCATTGCCCTGTATCAACTCCAAAAAGCAATTTTAAAAACGCTCTTAGCGGCTCACCAAATTCACCAGGTAAAGGTAAAAGAAGATAAATTCTTTGCTCTTAAAAACGATTCTGGTGTCAAGGATGAGGGTTGTCACAGCAACAAGTCTCCATCTACAACCTTTAGAGTGCTCAGTCCAGTATTCTCCAGAAAGATTCTTTAGTCAGCTTTCTGTTCCTAGATAGAAAGTGTCTTGACAATTCCATTTGTTCATTTGGTTTGAGGAGGCAGCATTAGAGAAGGAGTATGACTGTCTTTCTTTTTCAATCAAATTCTGATGCTGACTTTAAGACTGAGGTAATATGGAACACTGAAGTTTCTACAGCAAATCTGTGATCGTTGTTGTGAGCGAGTGACAGAGGCACTAACGCAGCCCTCAAAAGCACAGACCCGAAAGCCACGGCACCATGAGTCACAGCCCTGCTGCTCAGTAGCTACGTGACCTTGAATTCCTCGACTGTCCATGGTGATTGGGAGAAGCAGCCAGACTGAAGAACCCAGCCAGGGTCTCCTCTGCAGCAAAATGGGGCCACTGTGAGACGTGAATGAGCCAGTATCTGTCCAGTGCCCCAAACAGTGCCCGGCACGTGACGAGGACTCTCAAAGTGTGTCTTATTTACTTCCAGATTAGTTGCTAGGATGTACTAATTTGGGGTGGGGTACTTTTATAAGAAGGTTAAAGACAACTTCTTAAAGCCCAAAACCAGTACAAACACTATTTACAAGTGTCACTTCCTGATAGGATCTTCCAGGATTTCCATCTGTGGACAAGAGGCCCTCGAAGGCTAAGTAGTGGAATCTGAAGAATTTTCTTTCTTCCCAACAGTGCAAGGAAACCAGCATCTATTCTTTCAATATCACAAATGAGTTGCCAGAATGAGGAAAAGACAAAGATCCTCACTGCATTAAAGTAATAAGAAGATACTTTTTTTTTTTTCAGACAGGAGTCTCACTCTGTCACCCTAGGTAGACACATGGTTATTGGTGTGGTATCAGCCTAGCTCACAGCAATGTCAAATTCCTCGGCTCAAGCAATCCTCCTGCCTTAGCCTCCTGAGTAGCTGGGACTACATGCACATGATAAAACGCCCAGCTAGTTTTTCTGTTTTTAGTAGAAAAAGGGTCTCCCTTTGCTCAGGCTTGTCTCAAACTCCTGTGCTCAAGAGATCCTCCTGCCTTGGCCTTACAGAATGCTGGGATTACAGGCATGAACCAGCATGCCAGGCCTGGAGCTACACTTTTAAAAGCATTTATTCTAAGCAACCAAAGTATTAGAAATTTAAAGTTACACCAGCTTAGAAATTGTGGTTCAGATCGCACAGGATAAATAGTTGTAAGGACTGGAATAAAACCTGTGGATGAATCAAAAGGTGTTTTTTCCCAGAAAATACTGAAATTCCAGAAACAGTGTACTGAATGTTTGGAGTTATTAAGAGAAAAATAAAAAATCCCCTCAAACTAGCATTTGAGACCCAGTTGGTTAAAATAAGACCACTCTTTTCTGTTTCAAAGAAAATGTATATATAACAAATTACCCTTAAACAACAGTGGATTCTCCCCAGAGGAACAATTAAACTAAAGACAGGAGCACTAGTGGGGTCCCAGGACAGATCTGAGGTCAACGTCTTGTACAGGGACACTCAGCCAACAGAGAGGGGCTAAAACCCAGTGGACACTGTCCTCCCACCGGTGAGTCCCAGAACAGGGCAGATGTAGCCCTGAGGACATTACTGCACAAAAGGACTGGGGAGGCTGGTCCAAGTGACACGAAGCACACTAGCTGTCCAATAGGCAAACAAGCTGGTGTCACAAACCATTTTTGGAGTCTACTGTATATAGCCCATCAACTACATTCAATGTCATAGTTTGTTTCAAAAAAAAAATGCTAATTTGTACTCTAACAAAGCCAACTTTCCACAATGCAAACATTCTCCGGTTTTATTAGTTTATTTTTTATTTTTTTTTTTTTAGAGACAGAGTCTTACTTTGTTGCCCTGGGCAGAGTGCCGTGGTGTCACACCTCACAGCAACCTCCGTCTCCTGGGTTTAGGAGAGTCTCTTGCCTCAGCCTCCCGAGCAGCTGCAACGACAGGCACCTGCCACAATGCCTGGCTATTTTTTGTTGCAGTTTGGTCAGGGCTGGGTTCGAACCTGCCACCCTCGGTATGTGGGGCTGGCGCCCTACTCACTGAGCCAGAGGCGCTGCCCCAGTTTTCTTAGTTTATGTTTTGCTATCAGCTGCTCTATGGCCCCACTCTTCTTTTCCTCACTCCATATTCTCTCCTTTCTGACATAAATCCTTTCCCTTCCCTTTCATTCCAATTTCCCTTTTGCATATGCCACAACCTAAGTTAATCTGAATGCACTAGGAATGGCAAACAGTAGCATTCTCTGCCCCTTTCTCTGTACTATTTTATTTCTAAACAGTCACCAGATCACATATTTCTTTTTCCTATGTAAGGACTCCCCTTTTTTCTCTCTTCCCCATTTATCCCCCAATCAATTTTAAAATACAAAGAAATCTTTCTCCCTCATCATCTGGTATAGATTACCTCTTTACTCAATTCCAAGTGGCCTTTACCCCTCCCTGTACCCCGGCCCCCCTGTCCCTTTGCACCTATACTCTACCTATTCCTGCCTGTGCCAATTACCCTCAAGCAGGACGACACCTTCCAACGCATCCACTTCAGACTGTGAACTAAAATAAAACCTCAAGCCCTGCCAGCTGACTGCTTAGATTCCCTCTTGGCCAACAAGACCCCAGAAAAACCTTAAAGCTGAGTTGACAGCCATGAGGAGAAGGGAGGTCAGACACACCTCCCTCGTCAGGTCTCCTCCCTTTCAGAGCTATTATTTGTAACAATAAGACAACCAAATCTTTTGTTTTCTTTTTTTGGAGACAGGGTCTTACCTTGTCGCCCGAGCTAGAGTGCAGTGGCGTCATCATAGTTCACTGCAACCTCAAATTCCTGGGCTCAAGGGGTCTTCCAGCCTCAGCCTCCTGAGAGGCTGGGACTACATGTCCATGCCAGCATGCCTGGCTGGTTTTTCTAATATTTTTTTTTTTTTTATTTTAGAGACAGGGTCTTGCTAAGTTGCTCTGGTTGGTTTGAACTTCTGGCTTCAAACAATCCTCCCGCCTCAGCCACCAAAAGTGCTGGGATTCAGGCCTGAGCCACCAGTCCCACAAGATACAGTACTAAATCCTTAATATGCTCTAAGGCCAAGCTCAAACCACCTTCAGGCCATAAATTTACTTAACAGATGACTGCCTGTCTCTTATTAACAAATATCCTTATCCTAAGTTAAAACATTCCAAGTCTTTACACCAAACTTTCTTTAACCAATTACAAATCAAAGAATCTTTAACTTACCTATAATGTACAAGGCATACCCCTCTCCTGAAAAGATGTCCCACCTTTTCTGGGTGAACCAATGTACACCTTCTGTGTATTAAATTATGCTCTTACATGTAATTCCTGTCTCCAGGAATATATAACAGCAAACTGTAACACAGCTACTGCAGGCACATTTTCTCAGGACCTCTTGAGGCCACATGCTCTGAGCCGGAACACACACATGCAGCTCAGAATAAACTTCTCTAAATTATTTTACAAAGTCTGAGTTTGTTTCCATTAATGAGATATAATTTACTAAATTTACCACTGGGCACTGGGGGCTTATGCCTGTAATCCTAACACTCTGGGAGACCAAGGATGGAGAATCTCTTGAGGTCAGAAGTCTAAGACCAACCTTGGAGCAAGAATAAGACCCCGTCTCTACAAAACAGAAAAATTAGTTGGGGGCTGTGGCACACGCCTGTAGTCTCAGCTACTGGGGAACTCCCAGCAGGAGATGGCTTGAGCCCAGTGGTCTGAGGTTGCTATGAGCTATGACAATGCCACCGCACCCAGGCAAGAGAGTGAGACTCTGCCTCAAATATAAAATCAAATAAAGTGTAAATATGGGGTTTTAGGTTTGTTTTATTCTGTTTTGCGAATATTTGGGGGGCATGAAAAGATGAAATCAAGTTTTGGTTTGTTTCCATTTAAATTGATTCTTAAGGGCAGCACCTATGGCTCCAGTCCAAAACACCGAGGGTGGCGGGTTTGAACCCAGCCCTGGCCAAACTGCAACAAAAAAAAGTTGAGTATTGTGGCAGGCACCTGTAGTTCCAGCTACTCGGGAGGCTGAGGCAAGAGAATCGCCTAAGCCCAAGAGCTCATGGTTGCTGTGAGCTGTGACACCACAGCACTCTACCAAGAGTGACAAAATGAAACTTTGTCTCTAAAAAAAAAAAAAAAAAAAATTGATTCTTAAAAGTGCATTGTGCTGGGCTGGGCATGGTGGCTCACGCCTTTTAATCCTAGTACTCTGGGAGGCCAAGGTGGGTGGATTGCTTGAGCTCATGAGTTTGAGACCAGCCTGAGCAAGAGCGAGACCATGTCTCTAAAAATAGCAGGGTGTCGTGGCAGGTGCCTATAGTCCCAGCCACTCAGGAAGCTGAGGCAAGTGAACTGCTTGAACCCAGGAGTTTGAGGTTGCTGTAAGCTATGATGCCACAGCACTCCATTCAGAGCAACAAAGTGAAAATCTGTCTCCAAAAAAAAAAAGTGTATTGTGCTTTTATTGAAATTCTATACTTCCAATTCTCTGGCCACTAAAGGGTTATCTATCTCCAAGGGTCTAAACTCACTGGTTATTTCCAGCCCACAAAACTATTTTGTTTGGTCTACAAGAAGTTCTTATTTAGAATGTTGAATTAGCCAACTTTTTAAAATCAGATTTTACATAATAATCCAGATTTCTGGCTTACACACACACCCAAAAAAAAAGATCTGGCAACACCGGCCCACAGTCCCACAAGCTCGGTGGCTAAAGAAAGCCACTTGAGACAGAGCTTCCATTTTCTAGTCCAGCCCAGGGCCCCAGCCCTCGCTCCCTCCAGATTACCCTTACCCTGCGGGTAGTTGGGTTACCACAAATCATCCTCTGTGAGGCCCACTTCACGCAAGGTTTGGTATTTGCTAAGACCGCCTGGCTATAGTAGTGTCCAACTCTAACTCCCTCTCCCAGATCAGTGCGGCAATTACAGATGTGATTACAAAAGTTCTGCTTGGAACAGAATTTACCAAGTATAAATAATCTATAAGGAAAAGAATTTAGAACTAAGCATAAGAGGAAATGTTTTGTAATAGAACAACATTTTAAAGGAACTAAGTTAAAGAAAAAGCACAACTGTGTATGTGTGTGTCTGCGCACCCATGCACGCATGCACTCGTGTAGGAAGGGGTGTATTTGTGTGAGATGTATAACGCTGCAGCCCACTTCCCAATTTGAACTTGATTATTGCCTAAACGTTGTTTTGGGGTTGTTTTTTGTCTGTCACCCTGGGTAGGATGCTGTGGCGTCATCATAGCTCACAGTAAACTCTTTGGCTCAAGTGATTCTCTTGCCTCAGCCTCCCAAGTAGCTGGGAGCTGCCTGCCACAATACCTGGTTAATTTTTCTATTTTTAGTAGAAACAGGGTCTTGCTCTTGCTCGGGCTAGTCTTGAACTCCTGAGCTCAAGGGATCCACCTTGGCCTCCCAGAGTGCTAGGATTGGGTGTAAGCCAATGTGCCCAGCCTATTGTCTAAATATATATATTTTTTTGACACAGAGTTTCACTTGTCAACCTTGGTAGAGTACTGTTGCATCCCAGTTCACAGCAATCTCAAACTCTTGGACTCAAGCCATTCCCTCTCTTGTCTCAGCCCCCTAAGTAGCTGGGACTATATATAGGCACTCGCCACAATACCCGGTTAATACTGCCTAAATATTAATATGAAAAACAAACCTTTAAAGCAGAAACTTTGGCTTGGCGCTTGTGGCTCAAGCGGCTAAGGCGCCAGCCACGTACACCTGAGCTGGCGGTTTCGAATCCAGCCCGGGCCCGCCAAACAACAATGACGGCTGCAACCAAAAAATGGCCAGGCGTTGTGGCGGGCGCCTGTAGTCCCAGCTACTTGGGAGGCGGAGGCAGGAGACTCACTTAAGCCCAGGAATTGGAGGTTGCTGTGAGCTGTGTTGCCGCAGCACTCCATCCAGGGTGACAGCTTGAGGCTCTGTCTCAAAAAAAATAAAATAAATAAATAAATAAAGCAGAAACTTTAACAGAATAAATTTACTCCACGGAAGCCATTATACTTGAGTATAATAAGTGCATAAATAAAACAGGCTATGAATATGATAGATATATGGAAACTTATTTATTCCTTCTTTTTACTTTGAGGATGTAGATGATTATTTTTACTGCATATATTTGTTATGGCATTCATTTAGCTAAGACATGACACTTAGCAAATATTAGCTATATCTTTACATAACAGATTTACATTGTTACCGTAGGGTCAGACTCAGGAGGAAGGTGCCTACTGTGAACTATTACGAGTGGCATTCTATCATCAACATTGGTGACAAAAGAGAATGGAAACAGAAAAAAATATCAAAATAATTAAATGATTAAAAGTTACTTTCTCAATTCTGGGATAAATTTTCTCTCACTTGGTCTTATTAACAGGTTAATATTTTCCAAACCCATCATGGGGTGACAAGAGCACTGGTCTGGAAGCCCAACAACCCAGGCACCACTACAGCCTTACTCTCCAGATGAGAAGTGCTAACTAGGTGAGTGTTAAGGTCCCTTTAGACCTCAAAATCTGTTCTCTTCTTTGTGTAATAGAAATACTAATAGGTATTATAAATAATGAAACAAAGACATCTAAGTACAGAAATGAGAAAGAAGACTACAGTAGATAAAGAAAACGGTTTGATATAAAAGTCTGGTTTCAAATGCCATCTCCGCCACTTCTGTGTGATGTTTTTGCAAATGACATGACCACTTCATCTGCTTTTCATTCAGGATTGTTTTGAGGATTAAATGAGAATGCCTGAAAATTCCAGGGTATAGGTTTGGACAATCAGTAAATGCCTAAAAAATTGTTGTTGTAACTTTGGAAATTCCATAAATTGTCCAACTTCTTCTCAACCAATTAAGTTTAGAAAAAATTGTATCTGAGAATAAGCATCATGGGGATCATTTTCCCAAGACTTAATTTTGAAACATTTCCTCAACTTGGGTTGGGAACAACCAGTGAAGAGAACATTGACTGATGGCTTTTCACACCCAACTGATGGGTTCTGTCCTATCTCCAAAGCGTGAGATCTGAAGCTTGTGCAATAGCTCAGACCTGTAATCCTAGCAGTCTGGGAGGCTGAGGTAGGTGGATTGCCTGAGCTCACAAGTTTGAGACCAGCCTGAGCAAAGAGCAAGACCCTGTCTCTAAAAATAGCTGGGTGTTGTAGCAGGTGTCTATAGTCTCAGCTACTCAGGAGGCTGGGCAAGAGGATCTCTTAAGCACAAGAGTATGACGCTGCTGTGAGCTTTGATGCCATCACATTCTACTGAGGGCGACAAAGTGAGACTCTGTTTTAAAAAAAACAAAGCATGAGATCTGGAGGGGCAGGCTTTCTTTGGGGGGGGCATGCTTTCTTTGGGGGGAGCAGGCTTTCTCTCTACCAGTGTCTGTCCAAGCAGAGTACTTGCACACCCTGTCTTCACCCTGCTCAGTAGAACTCACTGCAGTGCTATTTACTGATGTTAAGATACAGCAATGGGATTTCTGTGTTGCTGGGGAAGAGAAGGCTTCTCTGGCAATGTTCCTAATTATTACCAGCAAGCAGAGGAGGAATAAAAGAAAAGAAAAAATGCTTGTAATGGAATCTAACACCACATTTGAGAGCTGTACCCAATAGCAGGTGTCAAGGGGGGAATACAGATGTCTTGAGAATCTCACAGCAGAAGTAGTTCCCAAATTTTGATTTCACATACCAGTAAAAATTTAAAAGTGAGACTGTCATATTAATAAAGTTGCCAAGTTAAAGCCAGACCAAGAAATGGCAGCAAAAAAATCATCACTACCCTTTCATAAAATGGAAAACTAAACTCTCAAAAAACCCTCAAAGAAGGAAAGGAAATCCATTGTTTAAAAAAAAAGCCCTTATATTGGATAAACTTAGCACTAAAACTGAAACAGAAAAGCTTACTGTATTGTCTTTTTTCTTCTCATTTCTCCATGGGCTGGTAAAACTGTCCTCAGGGACCCACTCGGGAAATGAATGCTGAGGTACGAACTGAGAGTGGTTCCAATCAAGTCTCAGAGGTGGCCCAGTCCAGGATGCACTACTCACGGAGGCACCAAAGTCCACTTCGTGGACCACCTGCTATCTGGGTCATCACCTTCCAAGGACAGTGATGTATTGCTTTTCTTAACCAATTATGGGCCTGTCAGCCACCCAGTACGTCAAAACCTTTGGAAGGTATCTGCAGACGGTACCCAGCCTCTGTGTACAACTATGTGAGATGATTCTCAGCCTTGGCTGCACGTCAGGATCACTTAGGGGATGGAGAGTATTTTCTAAACTAAACTCCACCTCCACAGAGTCTGATTCAACATCCATGGGGAAAGGACATGTGTATTTTTAAAGTATTTCCCAGACTGATTCTGGTGGCAGCTAGGGTTTAAAAAAACACATTTCTTTGCATCCATCCTGAATGTATGTTTTATAAAACCTTGAGAACCATCTCTTCCTTCATTCCTCTGGGCAACAAACACTAATCGAGGGCCTGCCACGTGCAAGGCGCTAGAAAATCAGCGGAGAACAAGGCAGCTATATCCTTCCCTGCCTTCACCACACTGCCGGAGTACTGGAGCATAGACAGGAGGCAGACAATTAAAATGCCCCATTTGGGCTAATTGGAATTAAGTGAACAATCAAGGCTGCCTATGCCCTATATCCAATAACACCATTCAGCTGACCCTTTCCACATGCTAGAAATCCTAATATTTTTTATCAGAGAAGCAGATGAGCAAGGACCTTGTCCTCATGAGGCTGACATTTGAGCAGGAATATCCACATTTTCCAAAGGCCATAGCAATGCTCATTTCAGCTCCAGTGTCTTTCCTGAAGTTAGGTGCCCATGACTTTGAACAGTGCAAAACTCAAGACAGTTTCCTAGGTTTTTCTCCAAAATCTTTTTGATGAAGTTTAGCATTTCCTGTCCTTTTCATCTACAAAAGGAAATTGGGACAGTATTGTAAAAATACTTGCAGAGCCTTTTCCTGGGTTTTCTCAATAAAACACCACCCCATGATAATTCTATAATTTCCCTTAATACCCAACCTCATACTGACCCACAAAGAAACTCACCTGCATATTTTCTGATGACTAACACATCCTAGTATGGTTTCCCTGGAGTAAATCCCCACTGGTTAGCTATTTCATAACCCAAAAGGGCTTATTGTCATCTGTAAACCTAGAAATTCCACTGTGAGTTCCATCTTTTGGATCAATTATGTAAATAAGACCTGAGGGACCCCACTGTTTACACACCTCTAAGCAGAGAAGGAATCATTATTCTCAGCTTTTATTTGTGGTCTTTAAGGCACACAGACCCTAATGCACCCTCTGTCACCACTTAAGCCATTCACATCATTTTCCTGTGTGTGGATATTCTCAGCTATAAAATTTAAAGATTGGTATCTTCCAGCTATAGCATTCTATTTTTTTATTCAAAGCGATACAACTGCATGCTTAATTCCAAGCAAGGTGCCTTCAACTTTGCCCAGCCTTTCAAAATATAAAAGGACAGTATCTAAAGTTATCAGTGATGTTCCCATCAAGAAATCTCACATATTCACAAAACACCCCTTCTTTTCATAGGAATATCTTTTATCTCCAGAGGATACAAACAGGCTTCCCAGGTGGCCCAGTGCAGAAGTGAGACCAAGCAGACTGTACCATCTGGACAGACAACACATCAACAAAGGATTAGGCCACGACGGACATTCATAACAAAGAATTTGCACATGTTGGCTATGAGATCCGGAATTCTGCTCTAGCTCTCCTTCGACATTGAGATAGCTACATCCCAAACCATGTACCTTCTTTAAATCTGGTTTGTTGGGCAGATCTAGAACATTCGGAGATGTCTAACTTGCCTGCTTCCAAAGAAACCGGGAATAGTAATTTCCTAATGACTTCTCAGTGCAGATGTGAAATCCAAGTTGAGCATGAAATTACACTATGACAAGTTAAAGCCCAGTTCCAGGAAAAAGGTTTGTTTCTAAGCCTCAATCCTCTCTCTTTCCTTAAACATAAAGCCATTGCTAATTAAGTATGTGGGGCATATTAGCAAAAAAGGAAAGAAAACAAAGCTTAGCCTGAGTGAGAACCAAGTCTGTATGTGGTTTTTGCCAGTTATTCTGACTATCTCCTCACAAATTTTAAAACTCTGATTTGGCAACCTTTAAATTTGCTTAAAACATTAGAAACTCTTTTAGAGATCTATACAGAATTACAAAGCCCCCAGAGGATAGAGGACAGATTTTAAAAGCTTACAACAGACTCAAACTATTTCAAAATGGCACCTCAAGTGCAAACATTTCAAGAGCTAAATGTAATGTAGTCTGGTCACAAATACAAATTCCTCAAAAGCCCCCAAACTAGGGTGGGTGCCTGTGGCTCAAACGGCTAAGACACCAGCCACATACACCAGAGCTGGCGGGTTTGAATCCAGCCAGGCCTGCCAAACAACGATGACAACTATAACCAAATAGATAAATAAATAAATAGCCGGGCGTTGTGACGGGTGCCTATAGTCCCAGCTACTTGGGAGGCAGAGGCAGGAGAATTGTTTGAGCCCAGGAGTTGGAGGTTGCTTTGATGCTACAGCACTCTACCCAGGGTGATAGCTTGAGGCTCTGTCTCAAAAAAATAAAAACAAAGCCCCCAAACTAAGGGTTAATCGGTCCCTGGAACTCACCTCCACCCATCACTCAATACCGCTCACCCACCCTGCCTCCATGATGACACAGGACCAGTAGTGCCCAAACTACTAGGTTAGATGTAACACTAAGTTAAGTCACTCCAAAGTGTCATTCTCTATTTCTAATATAATTAAAAGGCAGAATCAAAACCCAAAAATCTCAAAAGGCTGGAAAACTGGACAAAAATAAACAGGCTAACATTGAAAAAGATCCAACAAAAAACTTCCACTCAACTTTCCAGAGAAAAAACATTGCCCCAGGGCGGTACCTGTGGCTCAGTGAGTAGGGCGCCAGCCCCATATACTGAGGGTGGCACGTTCAAACCCCACCCCAGCCGAAGTGCAACAACAACAAAAAATAGCCAGGCGTTGTGGCGGGTGCCTGTAGTCCCAGCTACTTGGGAGGCTGAGGCAAGAGAATCGCCTAAGCCCAAGAGCTGGAGGTTGCTGTGAGCTGTGAAGCTACCACACTATAACAGGGTTAACAAAGTGAGACTCTGTCTCCAAAAAAAAAAAAATTGTCCCATAAATACAGGATGCAGCAACTCAAACAGCAAATATCTGGGAGTTTGACTATCCATACTTGACTATTTAATATGGGAGTCTGTGCCAGGCACTGCTTTAAAAAAGAAAAAAAAAAAAAGACAGTTGCAAGCTTAAGCTGTAAGAAGTATACATCAATGCCTAGGTCTTAGTAAACAGTTGTCCCACTATACTCTTTGTTGACCAGTTCACATCTCAATTACCATATTCAATTTCAGACTCTCCATGAAAGAAGCTGACAAACTTGAGATGACATCTAGAAACCATGTCCAAGTTTGCATTAGAAAAGTTAATTGCGGGGAAGGGGACATCATACCCTCTTCTAGCATTCAAAGGATAATCCTGTGCAAGTGGGCAGCTCAAGAACAAAATCAATGGAACAAAGTTTCAAAGAGCCAGCCTCCAGCTCAAATAATAATAATACTAAAAGTCTATGGATGACATGTCTTCACAAGTAGAATTCACAGTCTCTGGGCTATTTAAACAAAGGCTACCTCGCAAGTATAAAAATTTACTCAAGTAAAAAAGTTAAGGACAGGTACAGTGGCTTATGCCTATATTCCTAGCACTTTGAGAGGCCGAGGCAGGAGAATTACATGAGACCAGGAGTTCAAGACAAGTCTGAGCAAGAGTGAGATTCTGTTCCTACAAAAAAATAGAAAAATTAGCCAGGTGTGATGGTTCATGTCTATAGTCCCAGCTACTCGGGAGGCTGAGGAAGAAGGATGGCTTGGGCCCAGGAGTTAAGGTTGCTGTGAGCTATGATCATGGCACTGCACTCTCCCATCAGGTGACAGGCAAGATCCTGTCTCTAAAATAAACATTAAAAAGAAAAAAAAAAAGGAAGTCAGACCAGGGCCTCTTTAAAATGCCAATTCTGATGGTATGATTTCCCACTTGTCCCAATATTATATTGCCCTACTAGCTCATCTGCTATGATCTCCCTTGAAACTGCCCCTTTCTTTTGATTAGGACTTTCCCAGACCCTAATCACTTCAGGCCTGAACACAAGTCTCCTGTACTGGCTTTCTAACCTCAATGTTATTCTTCCTCAGATGTCAAGAAACTCTCTTTCAAGGCCTGTTCTGAGATGTAACTTCATTCTCAGAATGCCACAGTGGCATTCAGGTTCAATGCCTAGGATAGACTTTCTCAGCCTTAGCACTACTGACATTTTAGACAGGATTCATTCTTTGTTTGGTGGAGGTAGGAAGGACGATGTCCTATGTACTGCAGTATGTTTGAATAGTATCTCTGGCCTCTTATCCACTAAATGCCAGTAGCACCTGCCCCCAGCTAGATAACCAAAAATGTCTCCAGACATTGCTAAATGTCTGATAGGAGGCAAAATCTCCCCCTGCTGGGAACCACTGGTCTGGAGGCAAATGATTAACACCATAGACTTGCAGTTAAGTTTTCCACTAACCAGACTCCCTCTACCTTCCTTCATTATCTTATTTTCTGCTCCACATCTCTGACTACTGTCAAAAGTGAATTCAGCTTTATGCCCCTTTCCCGGCATGCACAATGTCTTCATCTGGCTCCAAACAGCTTCCATTCTCAGACAAGTGGAATTGTTTGCTTCTGGTGTCTTTCTGTATACCTGTCTTATCTGCTCTGTGATTACTACTAGCATCTTTTCCTTCCTTGTTAAGGTCACATAGCATCCACTCTAGTTCTCCACTTACTGCTGGTACTAATAAATTTATCAACTGGTGTTTCTTAGAATGTCAAATACCAGCTTCAATTAAAAATAAGAGAAATCCCTTGCAAACTGTCATTTCAAGAACATGTGATCCTGAGTCCAAAGTTCTGACAAAACTTTGACTTTCTTTGAAGCGCTAGTGCCAATTTACATTCATTACTGAAAATGGAATCTAGTGTCATTTCCAAAATATACCCGCCAAGACAATCCAACTATTTGGACACGACGATACAAAAGTAATTTCTAAAATTAATTTTTAAAAAGCTCTGTACAACATTAAAATTAAGGGGGGAAAGGCCAGGTTTTGGCCAGGTTTTTCACTATTTGGTTTTTTAAATAGTGGAAAATAGAGCAGGGAGAAAAAGATACAAATATGGCTCAATACTTTAACTGTTGCATCATAGGCTACATTACAGGGTAAGGGAAGGGGGGAGTCACCTAAGGACAGTTTCCTCTTCATCCTTCCCATCCGTTAAGTTTTAGGCAACAAAAGTTACATACTCACACGATAAAAAAAGATAAATCTAAGAATGTTCAAATACATAAATAAACTATGCCACTTTAAGATTTTAGAATTTTTTCAGCTCCATGGATTACCAAATACTTTTGGGGAGGGCTCCCTATGTAAATATGTAACATACAGAGACCCAACACTCCATATCAACTTTCCCAGACTCCTGTTTTAACCACCTAATCTTACTCTCAGGTTCTTCCTTATCTTGCACTTGAATTTTAACAGGGATTTAGTTATTTGGTGACTAACAGGAGACACAGGAACTTGAACCCTGAACTAGCTGACAGCAGGGATCTGGTCAATATTTATGGAGGGTAAAAATAAATGGTGTATGAAGACCCCATGTACTGGTTATGGTGCAAGATTCTTCCCACAGGTCTCTAAGAAGCAGAGACCCAAGGAGCTTTTGCAAGGAAGGTCTGAATCACTGTCGGTCTCAGCGCTTGGAGGTAAACAGTCCTCACCATCACTGCAGATGGGAATTCCCTGCCTGTCCAGACTCTTCCAACGTCTATCAGGGAACACATAATAGGTGTTCAATAAATGCTGCCTGAATGGAATTTTATTATTTAAAGCTGCCAAGGAAAGTTTCCAGAAATCAGCTATATCTCTGCCAAAATACGTCCTCATAGCTTTCCTTGTCCAACAAAAATGCTTTCCAAATTCAAGAGGTAGGACATCTGCAAAGCAAAAAGGCCAAGTTATGAGCCCAAGTGGCTCAAGTTGGGCCCCACATTTGGCTAGAACACCCCGCTACCTATCCCCCTCTCTCTGCCTACCTCCTGGGCGCTGGCTTCCTCTCATCGTCACTCCGTTTTCTTCCCCACACCACACCTCTCCACTTTCGGCCACACACACCCCAAGTGCGTGCTCCAGGGACCTCACACCCCACCTCTTCATCTCCAGCAGGGACCTACCTCTCCTCCCCTCGGCCTGCAGCAGTTCTTCTTCACTGCGGCTGGCTTTTTCAAAAATCAAAACATCTCCTTTCTTTATCTGCAAGGGATACCCCAAATAAGGGGGAACACGAAGGGGAAAGGCCCTACCACCCTTCCAGCGGACGAAGGTGATGGTCCTCTGGGCAATCACCCTCAATTCTCTTTTCCAAGCCCCCGCATAGGATACCAGCAGAAGTCCCGCTCCCAAGAGCCCACGCCTCCAAACAAGCTAGAAGCGGATTATACCGGTACCCAGCCCGGAGATGGCCCGCGGCGGGCTGGGTGCACCTGCGGGCCGCCGGCCCCTCCCACGGGCGCGGGGGCGGGGCGTGGGCCTTCGCCTCCCCGCCCCAGCCCGCCGGGCTCCCAGCGCAGCCCACCCGGGCGGGAAGGAGGCGGCGGGGAGGCGTTCCTGGGGAAGTTAAAGGGCTCACCTTATGGGCACCCGGCCAGCAAGGCCAGACACCAAACGCCCGCCTCCGGGAGGCAGCGGCGGGGCTGTAACCGGCTCTCCCTGCCTTTGCGATGGGGCGGAGGAAGGCGAGAGCAAGGAGCGCGCGGGAGGGGACAGGAATCAGGGGGCCCAAGCGCGGCCGCACAGACTGCCGAAAGCGGAACCAGCTCCCGGGCCCCGGCAGTGGCAAACGGCAGCCCGGCCCCGCTCGTCGCCGCCCCCTCCCGACCCCCTCCGGCGGTCCCTGATTGAGTTCCCGGCCCGGCCTCCGCTCGGGCCGCGGGGCAGGACGCCCGCGCCGGGGTGGCGCGCCTCGGCTCCGGCGCCGCTCCACCTGCGCGTCGCCCTCCCTGGCAGCCCCGGCCCCTGCCCGCAGCCGTGCGCACCAACCTTGAGGGGCAGCTCGGCCGCCGAGCCAAGGCTTAAGCTGAGGCGGGAGGCGGCGGCATCACCTGCGGCGGGCGGCGGCTGCACCGGGACGCGCCGGGGCGGCGAAGGCGCGCGGCGCCCTGGACCCTGCTCCCGCGGCCCCGCCCGCGGCTGCCAGCTCGAAGCGCGGCGGAGGAGCCGGGGCACCACGGGCGGCGGCAGCGGCGGCGACGGGAGCAGCAGCACATGACTCTGTAACGAGGGGAATTAGACAAAGCGTAACATGGACTCCGGGCCCGTGCAGGCGCCGCAGCTCTGGGACCAACCGCAGCCGGCGAGCGCCGCGACTGGCCCGGCTGCAGCCAATGGGGCGGGCCCGGGCCTCCATGTGATTGCCAGCGCTTTCCCCGCTGCCCCGCCGCGCCGCCGCAGCCCGCCGGCCGGCCGCCTGGACGGGGAAGGAGGGCCGCGGTCTGCGGCCGTGGCTGTGACACTTACCTCTCAGACGCCCACCTGGGCAGGGCTTGGTGCCAGGCAGGCGCTGTCGCCAGTCCTGGGCGAAGGAGTCAAGCCTGCCGACTAAAAACTCCGATATTAAGACTTGGGGTGGGGTGGGTTATGTTAAAAAGTCCTTTAAGCGCGCCCCAACTCTAAGGAGGAAGTAGCAAGGATTTGGGGACACAACTGTACCTTGGCATGAATACTTTCTCAACTTCATTTGTTCAGCCTCTACTGGTAAAGCTGTATCCTAGAGTCAGTTCTTATTTTCTTCTGAGTCTGCACCTTTGTCCCCATTCCTTTTTGCCAGAAATGTCTTAACAACTGAAGCAGGCAGATGAAAAGGTTATTGTCAGCGAAGAGCGTTTTCCACCCTGATGGTCCCTGCCACTCACCTATTTTTTTGGTGGTGGTTGTAAGATGGAGGTTTCTTTGCGGTCTTTTTTGTGGTTGGGGAGAGGCAGGGGTCAAGAACTAAAGTAAGGCGAATGGTTGGAATTACTCGGTTCCAACAGAACGAATGGTTCAGCCCAATACTCCAAGGTTTCCTTTCATCTGACACCTTGTGTTTCTGTGAACAATGGGAAGTCGGTTCAGATGTAAAAAGGCACTACAGAGAATGGTTTTCTAGGGTTTCAGGAAAGGATCGGAGAGGAGGTGATAAAATTTACACCTTGGGGCTTGGCGCCTGTAGCTCAATCGGCTAAGGTGCCAGCCACATACACCAGAGCTGGCGAGTTCGAATCCAGCCCCAGCCTGGCAAACAACGACAACTACAACCAAAAAATAGCCTGGCATTGTGTGGGCACCTGTAGTCCCAGCTACTTGGGAGGCTGAGGCAAGAGAATCACTTAAGCCCAAGAGTTGGAGGTTGCTGTGAACTGTGACACCAAGGCAGTTTACCCAGGGCGACAGCTTGAGGTTCTGTCTCAAAAAAAAAAAAAAAAAAAAATTTAACCTTGGATAATGGGTACCTGGTGACCTCATGTCAGCAGTATCTACTTCACAGGCCTTGCCAAGGAGGATGGGTGTGGGCTTAATAATAAGCCTCAGATTTGCCGATCTAAGAGGTTAAAGCCGTTTTAAAACTGTTAACAACTAGTGTTGTGATATTTTGATTGAAAACATCGCAATATTATGATTAATTCGGAACGTTGTGCTGTTTGTACTGAGCAGTCTTCTGTACTTTGCTCCACTTTTTGATCTTCCCTAGGTTTTAAACTGATTTTAGATTTTAAAAAGAAAATTATTTCGAGACTGGTGTAAATTGAGAAAAAACGTAATAGCAATCAAATAAAAACAAACACTCACAAAATTGGACAAATCCTTTTTGAGGATGATTTGAAAACTGTTAAAATAAGTAGATGTGCTTTCTTTGAACAGGCAATTCCACATGTAGAAATTTATATCTTAGGGATATTTGTGCAAAAACTGTCAGAAATACCTATTTTTTGAGACAGAGTCTCATTTTATTGCCCTTGGTAGAATGCCATGGCATCACAGCTCACAGCAACCTCAAACTCTTGGGCTTTCAGCGATTCTCTTGTCTCAGCCTCCCAAGTAGCTGGGACTACAGGCACCTGCCACAATGCCCGGCTATTTTTTGGTTGTAGTTATCATTGTTATTTGGCAGCTCCTGTTCATGTGGCTGGTGCCTTAGCCGCTGAGCTGCAGGCCCGGAGCCACATTATGGTTCCTGATGGTGCTGGTGAGAGGCGCCCTTTCAATACTCCCCCCGGTCCATTAGACCTACCTTCTCTGGCAGAGTAGAGATGAGGACTGATTGCAATGAAGTTATTTCTCACGTTTCTGGAGGTCGTGAAGTCCAAGATGAAGGCCTTGGTAGATTCAGTGTCTGGTGAGGGCCCTCCTGGTTCATAAAGGGTGCCTTGTTACTGTGTTTCACATGGTGGAAGGGATAAGGGGTCTCTCTCAGGCCTCATTTGTAAGGGTACTAAACCCATTCATTAAGGCTCTGCTATCGTGACATAATAAACTCCCAAAGGCAGCACCTCCTAACACTGTCACTTTAGGGATTAGGATTTCAGCGTTTGAATTTTTAGAGGATACAAACATTCAAATGATAGAAAAGTAAGAATTAGTATTAAATTAAATTAGTAAGAACTCTGCCAATGACAAGTGATAAAAAATAACTGATGATCTAGGATGTAAAAAAAACTTCCAGCTTTCCTTTTTTCATCAGAAAAACAACCAGGAAGGAGGCAGCAGAGGGCAATAACCGGTGTGACACAGGGCTCAAAACTAAGAAATATGATAAAAAAGGAATCTGAGGCCACTCTAGACCTGTCTATAGGGAAAAACAGTAAGGCTTCAAGAAAGTTCTATTCAAAAATGTGTAGAGGATTCACTATCCTTTGCTGAGTTGTTACAGACGGGAATTGACAATTGCATGTGGTAAATTTGTGTCACAATAATAATAACCAAATTCACAGGTACTGTTCCAAATTCTTTACATATATTCACTTTTAGACTTCACAGCAATCGTATGAGATACTATGCTTTTTTTAATAGATGGGAAACAGCCTTAAAGAGTTTATGTAACTATCTCAGTAACTACTCAGCCTTCAGCTGGCAGAGCTAGACTTTGAAGGTAGGTGACCTGGCTCTAGCAGTTCAAGCACTTAATCACAGTACTGTCTGAAAGGACCATGTAAGAGAAAGCCCTTATTTGTCCATCTCCTTTTACCAAGTACTATAATTCTAAGCTGATTTATTCTTATATAAACTGTAGCCCTTAGCATACTCTAAGCCACTTAATAATATTTGAACAAATGGAGGATTGACTTTACTAGAGAAGAATTTGAGCTCCTTGGAGGAGTGACTTTATATTCTTCCTTTTCTATTACCTATGATAGGTAGAGTGCCTACCATATAGTAAGCAATATGAGTTTCAGTAATCTGTAAATGTATTTTTTGAAAAATTTGTGCAGTAATCAAACTTCATAAATTGATCCCAAATGCACTGGGGTAGCTTATAAGTAATACCCTAATAAATTTCTTCTAAAATGAAAACTAGCCCTGGGGGAAAGAAGCCAAATATGGCTGTATCAGCATGACCATAAACAAATAAACATAGAATATATTTGCTTGAAAATTGGCCATAATACTGAAGGATTCCAAATTATTTAAGACCCCCTCCTCCTCTTCTCTCTCTTTACTTCCTCCTCTTGGTTTCCTCATCTCTGAAATGGGAATAAAAACATTTCACAGGTTATAATAAAGGCAAGAATAAAATGAGATAATGTAAGGGAAGGGCTTAGCTAGGTGCCTAGACCATAGGTATTGATCAGTAAATGTTACCTAAGTATGTCCCCCTATTGTAAGTGTGACCAAATGTCTTAATCTCGTGTGGCTCTGTTACTACGACAGCTAATATAATATGCAACATCTGGAACACCTTCGCGGTTTTGATTAATATGAGGCTACAGACAATTAGAGTACATTGTTTTCATTTGTTAGGTATAGTCCAAGTTGTAGTTGTGCCCCTTACACAGGAGTTGTGCCATAGAGCCTTACACTGTGACTATTACTGAGCACCCTCATGTTTTAAAAAATTGGCAACTTGTATACATATAAAGCCTTGAAATTACATAGTAAGGGGTCAGCCTAAGCAAATGGGAAAGCAGTTGACTTCCCATCTTCCCTTTCTTTCCTCTCCTGTGCCACCTGCTACTTTCCCTTTCCATTCTTTCTTTGGATGGGTTAAGACCATTTCACTTCTTCAACTTATCAAAACTGTGAGCCTTGTAGGTAGCTCAGATGACAAATTGTCTCCCTTTCTCACAGCTGAAGAAATTGAAATGATGGAGACTACCCTAGAAATGACAGGTCGAAAGAAGAGAAGCTGCACAGAGGAAGTGGAACTGGTGGAGTGTGGGCGTGACCATGAGTATTGACATACGTCAAGCCCAAAGAGGAAGGAGAATTGCTGGGCTGCTATAGTTGCAAATAATATGGTGAAATTAAAGCTAGAAAAACTAAGGGTACAAGTCTAAACCACAGTGAAAAGAAAGAAATGGATCAATTCCTTCTCAAACAGGTTCATAGAGTGACAAATTCTTTCTTGGAGTTGTCTTTCTGGGTGAGTGGGTGCTTCTTAATTATAGCCCCATAATGAATAAATGTTCCGGACTCGGCGCCTGTAGCTCAATGGGCTAAGGCACCAGCCACGTACACCTGAGCTGGCGGTTCGAATCCAGCCTGGACCCGCCAAACAACAATGACGGCTGCAACCAAAAAAAAAAAAAAAAAAATGGCCGGGTGTTGTGGCGGGCGCCTGTAGTCCCAGCTACTTGGGAGGCGGAGGCAGGAGACTCGCTTGAGCCTGGGAATTAGAGGTTGCTGTGAGCTGGGATGCCACAGAGCTCTATCTAGGGTAACAGCTTGAGGCTATGTCTCAAAAAAAAAAAATTAATGTTCCATTTACTAAATTAAAAAAAAAATGAAAGCACATAGAAATACCAAATTCACCTGCTTATGAATCTGTACCCAGGTACTCTTCCTTCCTGCCTATGTCTACAATGGTTGAACTATCTAGGTTCTCACCTGAAGCCCATCCTTTAACTTGCACTAGATCACATCTCATCTCAAACAATAACTCAGCAATTGTCCCTGTCTTATATCATCTCTTTCCCTCTCTCTACTGGATTATTGCCATTACCGATTTTTTAAACATTTCTCTCATTTTAAGGAATGAAAATTCTCTGACTCTTCTTTCCCTACCCCATTTCTCTTCTCCCTTTTGCATCTAAACATCTCAAAAGAATTTGTATACTCATTGTCTCCAATTTCTTTGTTCCTCTTTTATTTTAAATTTAATTGAATCAGGATTTTACTTCCAAAACAACACTGAAACTGATATTCCCAAGGTAACTGATGGCGCCCGCATTGCTAAATACACTGAACACTTGTTGGTCTTTAATTGAGCTCTCAGCAGCATTTGACACCATTAAATACTCTTTCCTCTTAGGAAACTGCCTTTCTGGCCTTTCCAGATATCAAATGCATTCCCTTCAATCAGTTTCCCCAGTCACACAGCTTGGAATTCCCTTCTGATATGAATGTAGAGTTATTCCCTCAATAACTCTACATTCATATCTAACTCAACCCTCCTTCCTCAGCTCCATTTTGTGTTTCTGACTGCCTAGTTGGTTTTCCCACTTAGAGATGTAATACATGGTAGAACCTCCAGAGTTGACCATCTCCTTACATTGACCCTCCTTAAGTTGGCCTAATTTCCATAGACTGTACATGCACCACAAGTATGTATAAGTACAGTAAGCCTAGTTCCTTATGTTGAACACCTCTGTATGTTGACCAGTTTGTTACGGTCCCTTGGGTGGTCAAGTTGCAGAAGTTCAACTGTATTTCAAACTTAATATGTTGAAAACCAAACTCCTTGTTTCTCCCCCAAAATTATGCATCCCAAACAGCTTTCCCTCTGACTGAAGGGATTTCCATCCTTCTAGTTAATTGGGCCAAAAGCTCTGAGTCATTCTTGACTCTTTTTCTCTTGCAACCCATATCAAAATTGTTAGAAAGTTCCGTTGGTTCTACTTTCTAAATATACGCTTCCATGACTACAACCTTGATCCCCAGGCACCATCACCTGTCTCCTGGACTAACTCATCAGTCATCTAACTAGTTTACACACTTCCACGTCTGGCTTATCTTCCCCACAGTCTATGGTCATCAGGAGCCACTTGATCTTTTTAACATATGTTTTAGCATCTCATCCTATGCACTAACCCTGTGATAGCTCCCCGTTTTACTCAGAGTAAAGCCAAAGGCCCCACAGTGGCTTATGAGGTTCTCAGATGATTTGCATAGACATTCCTCCCAAATGTCATTATTCAGGGAAACACACCCAGACAACCATATCTATTATTGGAACCCACTCCCTGCCTACTCCCATTTCCATTACTTTGCTTTATTATTTTCCCCTGAGCCCTTACCACTTATTATATTTTTTGTTTCCTACTTCTCCCTCTCTGCTAGAATATGCAGCATAAGCCCTTTGCAGACAGGAAATTTTACCAGTTTTGCTCATTGATGTAGCCGATGTATTTAGACCAGTGTGTGGCACAAATAGACTCTGAGTAATCATTTCTTACTGAATTCATGAATTTATTTCAGATTTGTAATCAAGAATAAACTCAGGAAAAATTTTCCCAGGAAGGGATTTTTTCCATATCATGCTATTCTCTGAGTATTTGTTAACTGAGAAAAGGTATTCATGTTCAGAGTTTCCAAATCATACTAATTACTAAAAGAACATCTAGTAGTTTGTGTTGCAAAAGAACAGAAACTTAGTGTGAAACATTACCATTTTGGTAATCTTCTACAAAGAAAAACAATCTGCTCTGAGTTAATAAGCAAACAAAAATTGCTAAATAATAATTCCAAAGTCCTAAATTGTATTCTAATGAAAGAAAATATTTAAGTAAAGGAATACATAGTGAAAAGAATAAATTATAGCAGCTTAAACATTAATTCCCCCAACATATTATTTTCTTTAGAACTGGCATGTTGTGCAGTAAGGCTGCTAATCTGGAAAATAAAAGATTTAAGTGGAAACAAAAGAGCACAGATGCGACATAAAATGGCAAGAGGGAATCTTATAGTTTTGCCAGTTGAAAGTTGAAATCGTATAAAAATCCTCAGGAAAAGCATCATACAAAAGAATTGGGGGGTTCTTAAAAAAATTAAAATCCCCCAAAGCAAGCTGATTTGTATGGACATTGGAAAAGAGGAAAAGTAATTACTGCTTCCAAGTGGTGAGTAGAATATTTAACAATCTACATGGAATTCACTTGGTTGGGATGTCTGTGGGAAGAGAAGGCGAGCACAGCCAGAAACCATACCTGTCAAGATGAGGTTCAGCAGCTCTCCCTGAGCTGGAGAGAGGAATAGAGGAACGTGGGAACAGGAAGAGGGGAACCCGCCTGTGGGGTTTTCTTACTCATAGGTGAAATTCTAAATTTTTTTTTCCGCACAAACTGCTTTTATTGAAAAAAAAAAATCAACTCAAAACAGATAAAAACCATAAATATAAGACCAGAAATTCTAAAACTACTAGAAGAAAATGGGGCAGGGGGGAAGTACATGACATTGGTCTAGGTAATCATTTTTTGGATTTGACCCCAAAAGCACAGACAACAAAAATATAGACAAGTGGGAATACATCAAACTAAAAAGCTTCTGCAAAGCAAAAGATACAATTAACAGAATGTAGACAACCTACAGATAGGGAGAAAATATTTGTGAGCTATACATCAGATAAGGGGGTTAATATCCAACAGATATGAAGAGTGCAAACGAAATTCTAAATTTAAAAGATTATTATGTCTGAGCATTGTAATTTCACCTGACAGCTTCTCAAAGCAATGTGATCTGGAGTTTATTTGAAAATAAAGTTTAGACTGAGAGGTTATCCTCAAGGAACTAAAAGTCAGCATTGTTCTGGTGTGAGCTGCCCTTGGGCAATGCAGACTCAGAAAGGGAGGCAGTTGGGCCACCACCTGTGCCTGAGCCTTCTTGAAGTTGGTGCCCTTGAGTAGCTGAGGCAGGGAACCTAAGTCAAAAGGGAGTGTGATGGTGAAATGTAGGTATCAATTTAACTAGGTTCAGAGACAGGTAGAAAAGCACTGCTTCTGGGTATGTCTGTGGTGGCATTTCTGGGAGACATTGGCATTTGAATCAGTGAGTTGAGTAAGGAAAATCCACTCTCACCCAGTGTGAGCTGGCACCGTCCAATCAGGAGGCCTGGAAAGAACAAAAGGGCAAAGGGAAAGGCAAATTCAAATTCCCTGCTAGAGCTAGGATGCCCATCTTCTCCTGCTCTTGGTCAGCACAATTGCTAACAGGCCTTTAGATACCAATACTTCCCTTCACAGCCCACCCCCACATAGCTGGCCTTCAGCCTTAGACTAAGAGTTACACTGTCGGCTCCCCTGGTTCTCAGGCCTTTGCGCTCAAACTTACACCACTGGATTCCCCAGTTCTCCAGCGTGTATAAGGCATGTCAAGGGACTTCTCAGCCTCCATAAGCACATGAGCCAATTTTCGTAATAAATCCCCTTTTAAACCTCTCTTTGTATATATCCTGTTGGTTCTGGGAGAACCCTGGTTAACACGGGGAGCTAAGGCCGTGTGTCTTAATCATCTATACACGCGACTAGGAGACCACGTACTTTCCATTCCTGAGATGATATAGTCCCTGGAGTTTATCTCCAACACACCAATAGGTTGTTCCTCTTGCCACTTTTCTCACTAATATTTACTTATCTTCTAAAAATCTGGAGTTTTTTCCTATTTCTTTTTTTAAACTTTAATAGACATCTATGAGCTATAACAATTTTTTCTATTTCTAATGGAGTAAATAAGGGTTTCATGAGTTAACCAAGTTAGTTTCCTTCTCTTTTTGTGGCACCTGGCTGACACTCTGTTAGCCCACAGGCTACAGATGTGTTTTAACTATACAATGTTCTAAAATTCTCTTAATAAGCCACTAAGCCAGGCATGGTAGCTCATGCCTGTAATCCTAACACTTCAGGAGGCAGAAGGGTCATTTGTGGCCAAGAGTTTGAGACCAGCCTGGGCAAAATAGCAAGACCTTGTCTCTAAAAACTATTTTTTTTTTTATTAAATCATAGCTGTGTACATTAATGCAATCATGGGGTACAATGTGCTGGTTTTATATACAATTTGAAATATTTTCATCAAACTTGTTAACATAGCCTTCACCACATTTTCTTAGTTGTTGTGTTAAGACATTTATATTCTTCACTTAATAAATTTAACATGTACCCTTGTAAAATGCACTGTAGGTATGGTCCCACCAATTACTCTCCCTCCACCCATCCTCCCCCCACCCGTCCCCTCCCTCTCCCCAGTCACCGTCTTCTAGGGCGAGAGGTGGGTTTTAGCCTTCATATGAAAGCTATAAATTGGTTTCATAGTAGGACTGAGTACATTGGGTACTTTTTCTTCCATTCTTTTTTTGTTTGTTTTTTGCTTTTTTTGTAGAGAGAAAGTCTCACTTTATCACCCTTGGTAGAGTGCCATGGCATCACACAGCTCACAGCAACCTCCAACTCCTGGGCTTAGGCGATTCTCTTGCCTCAGCCTCCCGAGCAGCTGGGACTACAGGTGCCTGCCACAACGCCCGGCTATTTTTCTGTTTTGCAGTTCGGCCGAGGCCGGGTTTGAACCTGCCACCTTTGGTATATGGGGCTCGCGCCCTACTTGATGAGCCACAGGAGCCGCCCTTTTTATTCCATTCTTGAGATACTTTGCTAAGAAGAATATGTTCCAGCTCCATCCATGTAAACATGAAAGAGGTAAAGTCTCCGTCGTTCTTTAAGGCTGATAATATTCCATGGTGTACACATACCACAATTAATCCATTCGTGGGTCGATGGGCACTTGGGCTTCTTCCATGACTTAGCAATTATGAATTGGGCTGCAATAAACATTCTGGTACAAATATCTTTGTTGTAATGTGATTTTTGGTCTTCTAGATATATACCTAGTAGAGGAATTGTAGATCATATAGCAGGTCTATTTTTAGATACCTAAGTGTTCTCCAAACATCTTTCCAAAAGAAACATATTAGTTTGCATTGCCACCAGCAATGTAGAAGTGTTCCCTTTTCTCCACATCCACGCCAACATCTCTGGGTTTGGGATTTTGTGATGTGGGCTAATCTTAAAAACATTTTTTTTAAATTTGGTTTGGTGTGAGCTCATATCACACCTATAGTCCCAGCTACTCCAGAGGCTAAGGCAGGAAGATAACGTGATCCCAGGCGTCTAAGGCTGCAGTAAGCTATGATCATGCCATTGCTTTCCAGTCTGGGTGACAGGGTGAGAGATAAATTAAATAAATAAATAAATAAATATTAGTTGCCAATATTTAATAATCAGGGAATTTCACATAAATACCCAGATTTCCAGCTGTTTCTAACACCAGAACAAAGTGTAAAGTAGCGTCAGGAAGAAGCCGGAAAATGAATTCTGACAGCTATCTGAGTGTTAAACGTTGGATCAAAGCAAACCCTTTGAGAGCAGTAGAACTCCAGGAGCCCGGCTCTGACATCCATCCTCACTACTCTGAACCATTCATTGTACAACATGATCAAATACTGCTTTGTCTGTTCCCTGGCATCTCACGTATGTTTCTTTTAACTCTCCCAAGTAGGACCTAGACTCTGTCTTATGTTTCTTTAGTCTCCCCCATGGCTTTGCACAGTGATAAACCAATGATTAATTATAAACTAACACCTACACTCAGTCCTTTTTATTATTCATTCTCCTTGTCATTGCCATGCATGCAGACATTCAACAACTGTTTATATACATTACAAACAATAACATTTATGGAGGACTTGCTTACTGTGAGCCAAGCACTGGGCTGAATGCCGGAACATACATGTCAATCAAGCATATTCCTGCTTTTTTAAGAGCTCACATTCTAGCAAGGAAGACAGAAATACAAATGGAAAGATTATCAAGGGAGGCTTCAGAGAAGAGATATTGTTTTCTGGGTCCCAAAGGATGAGTAGGAGTTCACCTAGTACCTAAGGCAAGGAAGGTCGTGCAGACAGAGGAAACAGTCTGAGCACAGACACAGAGCTGGGCTTCATCTCCGCTCTGTCCTGGAGCCATGGCACGAGGAACCATGTCCCCTTCTAGACTTAAATTCAGTGAGCTGTTGAGTAAGGATTACATAATTTCTGCTTATACTATGCATAAAGCAAAAGCCTTGGCTTAATTCTTTTGCCTCAAACATGTGAGTAAAGAACTCAGAAAACGGCTTTTTTTTTTTTTTTACTGATGGAAGTTTGCTGACTTTTTAATCTCTCATCAAAAGTCTAAACACGAAATTCTTTGCCTTTTTCATTATGAGCACTAGACTTGAGTGGCAACTCAAAAGAATTACTCTTCTTATCCTGTCTTCTTTTGATTAATTAATCAAAGTTGTTTACATCATGAATAAATACTTCACATTTTGATCACAGTACTAATCTTTTTTGATTTACAGTAATAAATTTCAAAATCATTCCTGTCACTTATAAATTTCTCCTTTATTTTTCAACATCCTAAAAATTTTTCCTTTCAGCCAGACAATACTTTATCCTGCTCTGAGAAAGCACTTTTATCTTCTACGTTATCAGGAATGCTTGAAATAATATGGAGGCTAAAGAAAAACTCTAAAGAATGGTATGTTATAATACTTATACATTTCAGAGAGACTGGGCTATTTATCCAAGGAGGAAGATTTTCCTCTGATGAAGTCTAAGTCCCCCCTCCCTTGTCCCCAGACCTTAGATACAGGAGCTGCAGTCACAAAGACAGTATTCACACGCCTCAAACAGCATTTAGAATCCTCAGGCCACAGAGTGTTGACTGCAACCCCATTAGGTAAAGGCATGGCTGAGCCCCAGTTAAAAAGGTCAGTACTATGACAGGAAAAGTAAGCAGCAGAATTTGGAACAACCAGTATGGCTGGCTGTACCAAGAAGCTTAGGGCTTTATGATCATACCTTCATGATACTTTAGTTAAAGTCCAGAGAGCACACGGTAACGCCCTGATTGCTTTGACACTGCTGGGGGCAGTGCTGTAATTTGTGACTTAGACCTCTAGCCATGCAGAACAGCTGGGAACCTTTCCCTGGAATCAACTTTGACCCAGGGGAACTTGATTTTGTATGGATGAACAGCTGAGATGTTTATTACCATAGTGTCTTATCCTCTGTAAGAACACTTGAGCTGTTTTTTGTTTGTTTGGATTTCGCTGGTAGTGGTGGAGGGTGTGTGCGTGCGTGTGTGTCCATTTTACACGATAACAAACATTTGAAACGTCATTGCTTTCTCTCATTTGCTTTATATCATTCAAACTGCTGGCCGATTAGAAGCAGAGTTAAAGAATCTGCAGGTGTGAGGTGCTAGAAGCAGGTTTGGGCAGCCGGGACTCCCCATTACATGGGGGTTCTTCCTTCATTCCCCCCACCTTGCCTTCTGCAAACTCAAGTCCTTTTCCCAAACCTCTCACCTACATCTTCACTTTCTGTTTAGTTCATAATGAATCCCAGTGTGGCATGTTTGTGATGTGGTGCGGAGGCTGCTGTCCAAAAATAAACTATTGTATTGAACAGGGGGAAGGGTGGTTTAAGGAGGCGTGCCAGCCAGCCATGGTGCTCTGTAGCACTTTCTGGTTAATGTCTGCAAATTTTCTTTTTCTAGAAAAAGCTAAATGGGGCTCATTAAGCTCTGCTGGTATAATTTTTTGAAAGAAAGGACAAGTTAAAAATAGTCTAAGCACAAGCCTTAGTTGTTAGGAAGAACTGACGATGAGGTCCGGGGAGAGGTTTTTACAAATGAAATTCACAGCCCTGCAGGACTGTACAACCCAGCAGGCCGGGAGGCTGGCAGCCTACAGAGAGCCCTTGAGGGGAAGAGCATGTTTCCGAGGGTGGACTCACATTCAGCCCCATTGCATTTGGATGTTATCAAGCACCTATTAACACATAAGCTGCTAAATGGCAATAATTAAGTTCCTGACTCATGTCAGGATCTGGTACAATCTCATAAAGAGTTGGGAATAGACTGAGGGACTGTCCCATTTTGAGGCTTCAGCCTTTTGAAAAAGATAGTTGTCCTTACTCATTGAGGGTTAATAGGACCTTGCCTGCTGTGTGCTGGCAGAAAAGACAAACAGGTAACCAGTGTGTAACTGCAGCAGTCTGTGGGTTTCAACTTGCTTGTTGCTCACTAATGATCCCCTGTGCTGAGAGCCTAAGTAAGGAGGTTCAGACTGCAGCAGATTACATCTGACACCCCACTCCCCAGGTTTCTGTGTTAGTAAAAGGCAAGTAGAGGGAGCCTGGGAGATGACAAGTAGTCATCAAGGAGCACTCTATAGCAGGAGAGCAGTAACAAGGTCTCAGATGGCAGCTGCAGGGAGTGTTGCTTGTGGACTGCAATTTTGTGTGTCTCTGACTTCTGAGCCAGCTGTCCTCTGACACGCACCTCCCTGGTCTCAGTGGTGATGGCAACCATGCCTGTTCCCCATGATTTAGGGGTTCTCTTGCTTGTGCCAATGTTAATGTGGATTTATAAACAGGTGAACCTTTCACTGCCTCCTGGCAGGACAAGGAGGGGTGTGGGTTGGGAAGGAATGGCTCATTCTATGGAGGGGAGGAAACAGATCCAGCCTCTCCCTAAGTCAGTGATTTCCAACTGATCTGCCGAGGCACACTGGTGTGTGTTGAGAGGATCTTAGGTGTGCTATGAAAATTATTAAAGATCATGAATTGAATTATTTTTGAAAGAAGTTCAAAGCACAGTAGGTATATTCTTTTTTTATTTTTTACTCTCTCTTTTTTTTTTTTTTGATCAACATAATTTAAGTGTGCCAGAGAAGTTTAACTATAGGTTCAGGCAGGCTGGGAGATCAAAAGATTATGTCCCTGCTAACCCCCACCCCAGGCTGGTCATATGTGGAACTCATGGGGCTGACTAAGAAGATCTTAAATGTGTTGTCTAGGAATGACTTCTGGGACTCTATCTCTTGCCTTCTCTGCCCAGGAACGAAGCCAAGAGGCCCTGCAGACGGTGGGTAAGGTTGAAACAGAGATTAGAGCAGAGGCAGGCACAGGGCAAGGATGTGGTAGGAGGATGCACACACCAGATTGTGTATCTGACTGGGTGACCCATGAGACCTTTCTGCTAAGATGCTGCTAGGGTTCCACAGGACTGGGGACAGGTGGGGGTTCAGGCTAAGGAAGCTCATTGCAAGAAGAGCTGCAGAAGCACTAGTGACTGAGTTAGCTCCTTTCCCGCCTCTGGTCTGCACTGTGGGCTCCAAAATCCTGCCCTCCCTTCCATCTTGCCGAGCCTTACTCATAGTTCCTTACCCCAACAGCACTAAGGTCAAGAAGCCTGACTTTTGGAATGTAATACAAATATTAGAAGTCATTTATTGAAGGCTTATTTTCTAAGTTGCCTACATTATTTTATTTATCTATCAGCTAGTCCCAGGTTGAAATCTCAGATGTGCCATTTGTTACCTGGGTTACTTTAGGCACATTATTTAACCTCTCTGAGCCACTTGTATTAGTCAGCTTGAGTTGCCATAACAAAACACCATAAACCTGGTGGCTTGAACAACAGAAATTGATTTTCTCACAGTTCTGGAGACAGGAAGTCTAAGATCAAGGTGCAGGGTGGGGGAGGGGAGGGAGGCAGTGAATAGAGAGTTTTCCTTGGTGTCTCTTCTTAAAAGGACACTAATTCTGTTGGATCAGGGCCCCTTGCTTATGACCTCATTTAACCTTAATCACATGCTTAGAGGTCTCATCTCCAGGTCTAGCCACACTGGGGGTTAGGGATTCAACATACAGATTTGGGGTGGGGGACACATTCAGTCTATAGTGACCAGTTTCCTCAGTAGAAATATGTGAATAGTGGCTCTTATATTAGGTAGCTGAGAGGATTAAATACGATAATGCATGGGAAGTGCTTAGCGGAGTGCTGGTACAGTGTTCAATAATGTTAACCATTGCTAGTGTATGTCAGGACTGGTATTATTACTGTTAGGCTTACTTTGCACGTGCAGTGGAGTATGCCAGTAGCATAATCACTAGGAAGAGAAACCTATGGTATTCAGCATGGGTTTTCAGGACTTTAATGTCTGCCTTTTTTTCACTTTGCCTCATTTGCTTCTTAAGACTCGCTTTACATAATGCGACAATTATAAGACTCAGAGTCATTTGAACTCTCCTGAGAGTAGAATAGTGTCATCTCTAGCTTCCTATTAATAGTTAAACACACCGGCATATAGATCGCAAAATCATTTCACTTTAAATATCAAGTTCAGGGATTTGTCTTACACATTTTTGACTCACCAGAGTCTAGCATTGTGCCTGTCCCGTCAGAGGCATTCTGTCTGTAAGTATCAAGTTGAGAGTGTGTTAGACCCACAGGGAAACGAAGACAGAGAAGCAGCTAGAGCTTGCCGGCTCCCCTTGCTCAGCCCGCGGGTGCCCCATTCTGACCCCAACAGTTTCTTCTCCTTAATTTCTCGTTTTTAATCACTTTTCTCAGTTTGTTCATACATTCATCTCCAAATAATCATTAAGTGCCTGCTCATACCAGGCTCTGTTCCTGGAGCTAAGATACAATCCGGAACAAGAAAACCAAAGTTCCTGTCCTCACAAAGGGGATACAGAGAGTCCCTGGTGTCCAGATTGGAATTAAGTCTCTAAGGGAGCACAGAAAGATGTGTCCGTGTGTGTCAGGCTCTGCTGGCACAGGTGGGGCTGCCCTGGGAAGATGTAGCAGGGGCGTCATCTGGACCTGGGTGACAGGATCACTTGGAGCCATGAAGGGGCGTGGGAGCTACACAGGTAAGGGACACTGGCAGGGAGTTAGGCTTTAAGCAAAGAAAAGGGCCAATCCGCAGGACCGAATGGGTATGGAAGGGGGGCAGGGAAGAAGATGAAATGAGGTCTCTGGCCTCTAGAAGCTTCTACTTTGGAGAAACAAAATATATAGAAATGAGGCAACTTGAAAAAATGTTTAAAGCAAGAGTAACAGGTGGCAAATCGTGTCAGATGACATGACATATGAGCGTGAATACACTTAGAAGACTACCTAAGAGCTATTTTTGTCAAAAATGAGGTTCACAGACTACTTAGCTCTGAATCACCAGGATGTGTGTCAAATGTGCAAGGGCACCATCCCGGACTTGGGGAATCACGATGTCTTGTGGTAGGGGCTGGCCATCTGCAAGTTCCACGAGGACCCTACGGGATTCTGACGTCCATTAAGGGTTGAGAACCATCGTGAGCCAACATTTATCAAGCACTTCCTATAGCGCAAAAAGTCCCTGTAGTCAGGATCAGAGAGGAGCAGTCTAAGGCCCAGATGGAGTGCACACCCCAGGGCATGAAGCCTTCGTGCTCTCAGAGATGGAGGAAGAAAGGGGAGGATGCTTCTAGGAAGTGAGGTTGGAATAAAGTCACTAAGGAAATTCAGAACGATACGGTTTTGAACAGCAAAAATATTGAATTGGGTGCAGTGGAAAGGCAAGGTTGTGGAATAATAAAGTTTTAGCTAAAGAAATTTTAAGGAATTCTGCAAATGAAAGGCACTTAGTTACACAATAAGGAATTATTATATTTTCTTCAACAATATTAGCTTTATTGCTTTGAAAATACTACCGGAAGAAGGTTAATAGTAAAACGCTTTTGCATTTATAATTTTGGCACGTCACTCTATTTCACTGAACTTCAATTTCTTTTTTTTTTTTTGAGATAGAGCCTCAAGCCGTCACCCTGGATAGGGTGCCGTGGTGTCACCGCTCACAGCAACCTCCAACTCCTGGGCTTAAGAGATTCTCTTGCCTCAGCCTCCCAAGTAGATGGCACTATAGGCACCCACCACAACGCCCGGCTATTTTTTGGTTGTAGTTGTCATTGTTGTATGGCGGGCCTGGGCTGGATTCGAACCTGCCAGCTCTGGTGTATGTGGCTGGCACCTTAGCCACTTGAGCCACAGGTGCCGAGTCTGAACCTCAATTTCTTGATCTATAAAGTGGAGATACTAACTAGTACCTACTTTTTGAGGCTGTGAGAATTGAATAGTACATATGGGAGAATCAATCCTATTCTGGACTCTGTATATTACAGAACTAAAACCAAACATATACACAGACAGACACACAGACATACCCCTTTTCATAGCTCATCGTGTGGCTTATGACATCTGGCCTAGTGATATTACTGTACCTTCTTCCATATCCGTGTCCAGCTGCTCCTCGAAGCTCCCTGGGAATCTGTGTACCCAGCCTTCTCCCAGAGCGCTCTCTAGTGTCGGATGCTGTTGCTGCGATGACTCATTCTTCTCTGATGAGCTGGAAGTTCCTAACTTACAAGAAACTGTCCTTTGAAAGCTAATATTGCCTATGTTAAAAAAAAAAAATCTTTAATAGCAAAACACACATTAAAACCAAGGGAAAATATTTTTGTAACTTTACAACCAGAATATCAATGACTGATGAGCCATTTTCTGCTTGAAGCAAAATCTTGTAAATATTGTGCAGGTTAAGGACAGAAAACACAACCCAGTGATTTTTTCCATCCTGAGGCTTCCCTTTCCATATTTCCAAACCAATTGAAAACCATTTGAGGTTTCCCTCACATGTTTATTTAGTGATTATGATTTCTCTTAGAAATTTCTTCCTTTTTGAAAGAGAGGTGGTATCACTAAACTGGACACAGTGGGAGTCTGATTTCCAGGGCCAGTTCTGTTACCGGCTGGTGGGGTGACCTTGGTTAAGTAACTCCCCCTGTCTGGATCTTGTTTCTGCAAATTTGATGGGAGATTTGTAGACTCCATGATCACTCGCGTCTCTTCCAGGATGTGGTTCTTTCCCTAGAAAGAGAGGCCGCACAGGGTGGAGATCTCACACTGGGGCAAGAGTCAGAAAACTTTAATGCTTTTTGCTGTTCCACTATTTTTTAGTTCTGGAAATTTAGTCAATTATTTAACGTCGGTGGCCTTAGTTTCCTCACCCATAAAATGGTAAAAAAAAAAAAAAAAAAAAAGCCTTCTGGGTGGCGCCTGTGGCTCAAAGGAGTAGGGTGCTGGCTCCATATGCTGGAGGTGGCGGGTTCAAACCCAGCCCCCGCCAAAAACTGCAAAAACAAAAAATACCTTCTCTGCATTTGAATTGAGTCTCACTTTATTGAGTGCCGTGGCATCACACAGCTCACAGCAACCTCCACTCCTGGGCTTAGGTGCTTCTCTTGCCTCAGCCTCCCTAGTAGCTGGGACCACAGGCACTGCCACAACACCCGGCTATTTTTCTGTTTTGCAGTTTGGCCAAGGTCAGGTTTGAACCCGCCACCTTCTGGATATGGTGCCGGTGCCCTACTCGCTGAGCCACAGGTGCCGCCCTCTCCATTCTATTGACAGCGTTAAGAGACTCAAAAAAAAAAAAAAATGACTTGGTGCTCATACCTCAATGAGTAGGGCCCGGCCACATACACTGAGGCTGGTGGGTTCGACCCCAGCCCAGGCCTACTAAACAACAATGACAACTACAACCAAAAATAACCGGGCATTGTGGTGGGTGCCTGAGGTCCCAGCTGCTCAGGAGGCTGAGGCAAGAGAATCGCTTAAACCCAAGAGTTTGAGGTTGCTGTGAGCTCTGAAGCCACGGCACTCTACCGAGGGTGACATAGTAAGACTCTGTCCGCCCCCCCCAAAAAAGAGAATCAAAAAAAAAGATGCTGTTCACAAAATACTTTGAAAACTACAAAGTGCTATAGGAAATGCAAGGTTCCAAGATAAAGACTCTCTTTATGGTCACTTTTTTGCAAATGGTGTATGGCAAGAAAGGCTTTAAACGCAGATATATATGAGTTTTGATCCCAGTCTCACCAGTTAGTAGCTCCTATAAACACAGATAAATCTAAGCATTGTTTCTCTTAGCAATAAAGGAAGAGAAGTCAACATAGTTGTGGATATTAAATAAGAAATTTTTAAAAGAGCTTAATCCAGGGTCCGGCAAGTAGTTAGAGCTCAGTATATGGATGTGGTTATTTTTCTCTAGTAAATTTCATTTACTGGATAAAGAAGCTAAGAAAAAAATAGGTGATTTTTCATATCATCCCAGACTTTATTCCTAGACCCTTGAATGGAATTCTTTCAGGCCTGCTATATATCACACATCCTTAACTCTAGGAATGTCTTAACAGGAAAATCATCAGAAAACCTCACTCTAAGGGTGGCAGGTAAAGGTTCACAATTTTTTTCTGGCAATTTATTAAATAATTAAATAGCCAACTTAGAAATTTAATATCTCATTTGATTTAAGGAAGCCAGTGCTACAGAAGGAGGAGAACTATATAAAAAGCTCCCCAAATCTAGACTTGGAATTATCTGCCCTCTGGACCATGGTGCTCACGGAGCTGGCACCAGCATGCTCCACAAAGGCCCCTGCAATCTACACTCTGCAAGTCATAGCCTAAATGTCAGTGGCAGGACACCTGCTCCTTGTCACTGGGACTTTGATTCTGGCAACCACACTGTATCTTTTAAAAATTAAAAAACAGGTGGGGTGCTGTGGCTAACGCCTGCAATCCTAACATGCTTGGGAGGCCAAGGTGGGAGAATGGCTTGAGCTCAGGAGTTCGAGACCAGCCTGAGCAAGAGCAAGACCCTGTCTCTACCAAAAATAGAAAAATTAGCAGAGCATGGTGACAGGAGCCTATAGTCTCAGCTACTCTGGAGGCTGAGGTAGGAGGATGGCTTGAGCCCAGGAGTTTGAGGTTTCTGTGAGCTAGGCTGACGCCGGCACTCTAACCTACATGACAGAGCTAGACTCTATCTCAGAAAAAAACAAAAACAAAAACAAAAAAACACCCGGCTTGGTGCCTGTGGCTCAAGTGGCTAAGGCGCCAGCCACATACACCTGAGCTGGCAGGTTCAAAGCCAGCCTGGGCCCGCCAAACAACAATGACAGCTGTGTCTCCTGCCTCCACCTCCCAAGTAGCTGGAACTACAGGCGCCGGGCGTTGTGGCAGGTGCCTGTAGTTCCAGCTACTTGGGAGGCGGAGGCAGGAGAATCGCTTGAGCCCAGGAATTGGAGGTTGCTGTGAGCTATGATGCCACAGCATTCTACCCAGGGCGACAGCTTGAGGCTCTGTCTCAAAAAAAAAAAAAAATCTAACCGGAAGCTCAGTGACATACACTGAGCCCATTGTCAGAGCAAAAAGCTGTGGGCTCTGGTAGGTATTTCTAGGGCAAAGTAAGGATGATTTCAATAGGCTTGTTCACGTTGATTCCCTAATTGTCCCTGTCCTTCCATCTCTGGTAGATTTGCATAAACAACTGATGCAAATACCCATGGGAGCTAGCCATCCCCTTTTGTCAAAAGCATTTACGTGGCTCGGTGCCCGTAGCTCAAGCGGCTAAGGCACCAGCCACATCTATCAGAGCTGGCAGGTTTGAATCCAGCCCGGGCCTGCCAAACAACAATGACAACTACAACCAAAAAAAATAGCCGAGCATTGTGGCAGGCACCTGTAGTCCCAGCTACCTGGGAGGCTGAGGCAAGAGAATTGCTTAAGCTCAGGAGTTGAAGGTTGCTGTGAGCTGTGATGCCACAGTACTATACCCAGGGTGACGGCTTGAGGCTCTGTCTCAAAAAAAAAAAAAAAGGCATTTATAAGACTGATGGGCGAGGTACCTTCCATATCCATTGAGGCAACTTCATTTCAGCACCATTCCTTTCAGCTTTTGAAAAACGACTCCTGGCTCGGCGCCTGTGGCTCAACGGGCTAAGGCGCCAGCCACGTACACCTGAGCTGGCGGGTTCGAATCCAGCCCGGACCCGCCAAACAATGACGGCTGCAACCAAAAAATGGCCAGGCGTTGTGGCGGGCGCCTGTAGTCCCAGCT